>CACRXP010000006.1:754746-771264 GCA_902702965.1 Spirometra erinaceieuropaei | reverse complement strand
GCTTGCATGTGGTGTTGCATGTGGGATTCAGAACTTACATCGTCAGGGCGGAATTGATACGCCGGATGAGACTATTCGCGTCAAAATGGTCAAATAAGAGGAACCCAGATGCGATCGGCCACAGTACGCTTCGAGCCCTGCCGAAGAGTGGGGAGGGGAGGTACGGACATACTACTAGTAGACGGCGAATACTGGCGGTTCCGCCCTGATCGTCCACAGACGGCATGAGGTCGAAATGCGGTCAAAATGCCCTGGCAATGTCCGCTCAAAATCCGTTGTACAGGTCGGTCCTGTCCGCACTTTTCTCCTTTCATGAGCTACAGTTTTTTTCTCCTTTAAAGTTTATCCCATCATTCTATTTGTTCTATAGTGGAGTTTTTTCACGGTTCGCTTATCATTCTTCCTAACGGACTACCTATTTAACAACTATGTATTGCATGTCGTACAGATTCTGCCTACCTCGTCTAAAATTCATCTGAAAATGTATTTTTACTTGCTATGAAGGAACCCCGATGGACCTTTAATTAGCTTATTCTATTTATTTATTTATCGGGGCCCCTTAATCCCATTTCTTAAGAATTTGCAATGAGATGCAATTACGAACATTTCAAAGTCACCGTTATCCATCTTGATTATTGAGGCAGCGTTACGGCGACTGGAGACACTGGTTCTTGATCACTATCAAGCACAATTGTGGGTAGGAAATGTTGATGACACTTTCGTCATCATTAATCGGGACAGGTTTGAGAAGTTCCCGCAACATCTGAACTCGATCTTCCCAGACATCCAGTTCACGATGGAGAAGGAAAACGATTGCCTATTTGCCGTTTCTCGACGCATTGACTCACGGAAAAGGCGATGACGAACTAGAAACAACGGATTACAGGAAGGCAACCAATACCTCTCGTATCCTAAGTTTCCGCAGCAACCATATCCTTTCACACAAATGCAGCTGTGTGAGAATATTCTATCGGAGTATAGAAACCCATTACACCGAGCCAGCCGACAAGAAGGACAAAACCCAGCACTTGCGGAAACTCTTCACAGTCAGAGGCTACCCTGGTAATTTTGTAGAAGAATGAAGGCGGGAAGCCCCAGGAAGAAAACCAAAGGAGCAGCCGGAACTGAAATGTTGGGGCGCAGTGCCGTATACAGCTGGTGTGTCAGAATAATTCGCCAGAGTGGTGAGCAAATTTAAGATTGGCATCTCAAACAGACCGAAAGTAACAGTCCGCCGGCAAATCGTGCATCCTTGAGACTCGATTCCTCACCAACCTGCAAGAAAGCCAGAAATGGTTGATCCCACAGAAATTTTCCCCGGCCATTGGTAGTATTCCTATGTAGGTGAAAACTTCGGTTCCAGGCAAAGGTCCAAGAGATTTAACAAAGCGGGCGCATGGATTTCCGTGCCATAGGACTGGAAAAATTTATCCATGCCCTGCCTCCCCAAAACCAATGGGATGGATGTGAAGAGAGCTTATTAGTCGGCTTACTGAACATACTCGAGCCTTGAGGTTAAATCATGAGCGCTCGTCTGCAGGAAATGGGTGCCGACAAAGAAAACAGAGGTCGGAATGGCCATTTCTGGCCAAATAGCCGTCGTCAGCACTCAACCCAATCGGTGGTTGTCTATCCTAAAACCGTTATTTATGCCGATGATCTCAAATGTGTATATTCTTTCAAAAAATGTACGAGCCTTCATTGCCTGGAGCAAATCCATGCTCATTTGCTCGCTCTCTCAGCTTGGAGCTCAAACTGGCTAATGGAATTCCCTTCGTCTAAATCTCTCTATATGTGCATTGAGCCTGACATACTACACCAACCAGTGGTCTTTCAAGACACACTTATGACTGAATGTACCACCATCAAAGATTTAGGTTTAAGCTACACTGGTAATCTTGATCTCTCGCCACACGCTGGCAGAATCACAGTCAAAGCTGCCCAGGTTTGTGGCTTTATTTCTTACAATTTCTATCTTCCTTAAATAAAATTAAGGCTCTCGCGTGTGTTTGTACTTCCCATTCTCGAGTATTGTGGCCCATTCTTTGGTTTGATGAATGAGGCCAGTCATTTAAAAGTTGAAAATGTCCAAAGACGTTTTTCTAAAAAACTTTTAGATAGGGAACATCCCAATATCTCCTATTCAGGTAGATGCCAGCTAATTAACCTAAAATTTTTATCGGTTCGAAGATTAGAAGCGGGCTTCTGTCTCCTCTTTCGCATTAACCATAGTTCAAATTTTCCTCGGATTTCAGCACTCATGCCTAGTAGTCACCCATGCATTCTTCGCAACTCGTCCTTGATTATACCTCCTCTAGCGTCCTCCACCTCTAAGCGCTCTCTTTTTTCGCTTCCAGATATACTTTCTTCTGGAATAACCTTCCAATTAATATAAGATTTTCAGATAATCTACACATATTTAAGAGAAGGCTACGCCTTTATCTGAATGCTGACTCGATTAAACTTTTATTTTCCTCATCCTTCCCAGGCAACTTTTTCTATGACACTGAGAAAGGGCCACGGGAATTTAATATACCGCCATTAAATTTCCGTATCTGTTCACATTTCCTTCCTTTTTGAGTAATCCCGCTTCCCTAGATCCCTCACCAGAAATGTTATTTTTTTTAATTTTTCAGTTCATGCGTTGGCCCTCACAGAATGCGCTCCATCGACGCGCTTGGCGAAACCTTCTGTATTCGCCATAAACTAGTAGTCTGGTCGCATCTCCCTTGCCCCTTCCTCGGATGGACTCGGATGAATGTAAGCGACCACATCTGGGTTACTATCGCCTCGAGACTGGTTTTAATCGTGCCCTCATAGAATGCGCTCCATCGACGTTCTTGACGGAGCCTTCTGTAACCACCATATACTACTAGTCTGGTTGCATCTCCCTTGCACCATCCTCAGATGGACTCGGATGAATGTACCCGACCGCATCCGGGTTCCTGTCGCCTCGAGACTGGTTTTCAATTTCGCCACATATTTGCCTTATTCAAGGCCGCCTAAAGGCCAGTCCTGACCGACCCGCCTACTTAACCCTTCATGAAATCCGTTATACAATGCCATATACAGCTGACATTTATTTCGGCCCTGACGATGTCCGATTATAATCCATTCTATACCGCCACATGCAGGTCAGCCCTGCCCGCACTTTTCTGTTTCTATTTTTTGCGAGGGTTTTTTTCTCCTGTAAAATTAATCCAATCAGTTTTAAATCTTTATGTGGAGTTTTTTTTCACCCGTCGTTAAACATTTTTCTTAACGGACTACTATTTCAAAAACTATGAATTGCACTTTGTACGGATTTTGCCTACCTCGTCTAAAATTCGCATGTAAATTTATTTTTATTTGCTTTGATGGGACCCCGACGGGTCTTTAATAAAAATACTTATTTATTTTTAGTATAACTATTATTATTATTGGTTACAGCCAACGGGGCTGCAGGACCGTGGCCCAATGACAAATAATCCCAGGTTCTTATCCAAAGTGATCCAGACACGGGGTTGGGCATGGCTGGCTGGCTGGTGACAGTCAATAAGCCAAAACGGCCATTTCAGTCCCCCATATCTTTGTGGCACACCCTTCCCGTATCAGAGAGCGGGCTAGATTGATGCACAAATGTTTCGATCTAAGGTGGAATCAAAAACACAAACCTGAACACACACACATCGCAAACAGTCCACCACTGGAGGTAACCAGAATGGTCGCAAACAGCAAAAGCACTAAGGTACTGACGCGGCAAACGCATCTGGCCAGATGTGATTGCAGAGATCATTCTACGTGAATGCGGGCGACGAGTACCAAAGTCGAAAACCGGCCCTCAACAGGAGAAATGAGGATTGATGACTGTCCCCCTTCTAGCCCTCCCGCTGCGACTGGAGAGATAAACTCGGTTTATTAAAGCCCTGTCAACATGACCGTTACTGACTTTGAGACGCGATCTGATACTCATCTTCAGCCAGTTTATTTTTGAAGTATCAAGACAATAAAAGTACGTTTCTTGACGTCACCCTTTCCTGTCATTTACAGGAACTGATCGATCCGATGAAAGGTTAACCAAAATTTTGAAATGCGTTTCTGATCAGGGGGAACGACCTAAGCGGGGTTGCGATAGAGACTATCATGCGGTTTAACTCTGTAATTCTTTGGACTCGCCAGGATATTGGCTTTTGAATGCGCTTTTTCCCGACCTGTAAATTCCGCACTTTATAAAAAATGGCTACATAAGTAGTATGAAATTTTCCATCAATTTTTGAAAACCTAATAAGTTCAAATATATTTTATAGGAAACATGCCCTCTTTTACTCATTTGGTATAAAATCGCGTTGTCTTAATATTTTGCACTCGAGGAAAGAGTTTATTTTGATTTCGAAAGAGATTTCCAGTTCCTAAACAATTTTCAGCCAGGTCAGCCGTTGCATGAGCCTTTGGCCACTTCAGTTTTCAAGGGGTATGCATTTCATATAAGGAAAACCGTATATTCCCTTACGCCTTTAAGAAGATACCATGTAGATTTCTCAAATTTTTGCAGTGGATGCGGTCTATGTTGTATACTTCATGAAGAGCATTAATAAACGGACAGGTAAGATGTCGTACGAACGAATATTGCATGCTCTCAAAAAATCCCATAGTAATTAACTTTCCAAAGACCTAGACAAGCTTTTTCTTCAAGCGCAAAATGTGAAGACAACGCGATATTCTACTAAATATGTAAAAGAAAGCATGTTTTTGTGAATGTTTCCTATAAAATATATTTGAATTTACAAGGTCACCAAAAATCAGTGTGAAAATTGCATGCTATTTAAGTAGCCATTTTTACTGGAGGGCATAACGACGTGCATTCAAAAACCAACATCTTGGTAAGTCCGAAATATTATAGGATTATGCTGCATGATAATCAATATCACAACCTTCCTTAATCCTCATTCCTTTCTCATCGAAAATGCATTTTAGAATTTCGTCTAACATTTCATCAGGTCGTTCACTTATTGTACGCCCGGGGACGTGCATCTTCGTTACTATCAGCATTATATGCATATAGCCGTGTGGGCGTCTCAAAACATCTCCCACCTGTAAAGATTTTAAAAACCGAATCCATTCATCCGCTGAACAACAATTGACGAAGGACTAACTTCTTATGAGTAAAAAAGTGGGTTTTTCGTAAGTATTTCGTAATTTATGGTTAAGTTTACGCAGGCCTTGTCGAATACACACTACTTAACCATAAGGCTGCCTGCTCACCACTTTTTAAAATATGCGATTGCACCCATTTCCAAAAATTTTCCTTAGTCTCGGCACACTCTTTACCCTCTAAGCATGCATATGCATATTTAATTACTCTGGTCTTAAAAGTATGGTGGGGGCATGTCGCTATTAAACCCCTTCCTACTCTGCTTGGTGTCATTTTAACTCGGCACTTCCAACGCTACAGTAAATAATGCCTTTCATCAAAAAAACCTTTCTGCATATGTTGCCTCCCGTGTGCTTATCTTCGTGCACTTCTCTCCGAGCGATCGATTTCACGGGTTATTAAACAGCTAGATAGTTGAAAGATGTCTTGCCTACTCATACTCGAACGGCCACTTCTAAAAACGGTGAAGTTCCATAGATTTTGTCCTAGTTTTGATCAGTTGAGCGCACCTGGCCGTTGGGAGCATCCTTGGACGTGCATTTGCTTCATCTCTACCTGTGTTTCTAAGAAGTTCATTCGACATATCTGAGTGAACAGACGATTTTAAACAGACCTTCAGATGCTCCCGTCTTATCCCTCACGTCGGCTCTGTTTTCTCGAAGAGTCGCCTGGTGTTCTCCGTACGGATAGCAAGTGTGACTTAAGTTTGTTTTGAAAAAAACAATGTTACTAACATTATGTGAGTACTATTTTAACGGTGGCAATTTTCAAAAGGCTCTTGCAGTTGTATGTAACGTACCACCAACATGCAAACATCAGGGTTTTCGAAAATATCCTCTATTAACCTCGTCAAATAAATAGAAGGCGTAGCGACTGCAACATTCACCATAGAATCTTCACACCCGCCGGACGTCCTGCCGATGTAGTATGCATCGGGAGAATAAAACGAGCGTACCATCGTCCTCAGGGAAGTAATATTAAACTAGACGAAGCATCTACTGATGCTGATCATGTCGGATAAGCCATGAGTTCTCCGTCCTGCCAATTTAACCAACATTCACTTTGGAGGTGAAATGCTCGGAGTTGCTTGTTATTTATATTTGCCTGCCGTTCATACGTCTCAGTATTCTACCTTTGGTGGCCTTTTCTGCTCGATTTAACGTTAAAAGGTCAATCTGTAAGGTCTCACACCAAGGCCTCAGACCCTGTTGTCTTCTGTTGGCATGCACACGAACTTCGAATGCAAAGACTTGCCAAGTATTTTGATGGGAACATAACCCCGAAATCAGTTGAGCAACAATCCCTCTTCCTGGGGTTTTTGTTCTCCACAAAGAAAGCTATTTGTACTGGAGCGTAAACAGAGGAACTCGAAACCCGCTGACCCCTTTTACACAATGAGGTTAAAAAATCAGACCTACTGGTACAGCCCGGCAGGTTCTCGCCAGTGAAGTTAAACACGGCAGGTCTCCATACTCGTGCACAGCAGCCCAGCTGGGAGAGTCGCAGCGCGAGACCAACCTTGTTGAAAGTTCAGACATCTGGGTAAGCCAGTCCCACAAACACAAACAGTTAAATTGGCACGACGTTGGGCTTTGTCCTTGCACACTGCTCACTGTACGCGAGGGGATAACTTGCACTTCTACATGGTTAAGCCATAGCTGTTAATCGTGTATGAAGTCCCAAGGTTGATATTGCCATAGCCGAAAATAATCTTTGGACTGTCATATTAGAATTCCATTCTCCGCACAAAATGCGCCATTGTCTCTGGGATCCGTCAAATAACTTGACACAAAAGAGACTGTCAAGCAGTACCTATTCCCTGAATCCCGTTTTTCAGGGAGTACTATCCAAATGTCTTCCATTTTGAGAGGCATGCATTGTCCCCATTCCTACTGCGCAACAAAAAGTCGTGTCCAACACGATCGCTTTTTATATCCTTTCCTCATGTGAAGACCGAGTATGAGATATGACCACTCGAGTCTCGGTCAGCGGCAATGCCGGAGTCTAAGGGAAGTACATAGCCGGACACTTATCGCACCAGGAAGTTTACGTACGCATGAAACTGCCAAAATATGTCTTGAAACTGTCGTGGGAACAGTTGACGGCTGTAAAGGCTGGACCCCTTATTTGGCAAGATGACATTACAGTAGGTGGGCTAACTCATGAAATGTCAATCGAAATTCCGAAATGCGTTTACTTTTCGAAAAGATTAATTAAGTAGACTTGTCAAACTAGTCAGCCTGCAAAATACTTCAGATGCCTCCGGATGCTGGCTTTTGAACAAACTTCCTTCCGGCTGCATGCAAAAACTACACTGTAAAAATGACTACTAACGTAGCATGAATTTTTCTCATTGATTTTCGATGCCCCTAATAATCAAATTATATTTTACGGAAAAACATGCATAAAAATACTCATTCTTTCCCTCGTTCGGCATATAACTACGTCTTCTTCTAAACTTATACTCAAAGGAGGGACATGATTCGGTTTTTAAAAAAGTTTCAAATTGTGAGACTTTAAATACCGTGAAATGGCTGTTCATAAATCGTCATGTCTCTGCCTTTACCAATGTGGTTTGTAAAGTAAACAGTTTGGATCAAATCCCCTACTAAATATTATGGACCCTATATGGTCCCCCTTTATTACCATAGGGAAATATGTGGTTTTCCATACGCGGAAAATATACGGCTTGTAATATGGAAACCCTGAATCCAAGTGTAACAGCAGGTTGGGTTCAAAATTATTCGAGAAGTGGAACCGTTTTTGAGAACCGAATTCTACTCTTCCTTCAAGTATAAAATTCGAAGAAGACGTAAGTTGCTACCGAATGTAATTGGACTTTTAGGGGCATCGAAAATCAATGTGAAGAATTCACGCTACTTAAGTAGTCATTTTTACAGAATTTAGTTTTTGCATGCAGCCGGAAGGAAGTTTGATCGAAGGCCGGCATCCGGAGGTAAGTGAAATATTTTGCAGGCTGACTATTTATACTAACCCACTTACTTAATCTTTTCGAAACGAAAACGCATTTCGGCTGACATTTCATGAGTTAGCCCACCTACTGTAAGTAGCTTTAGAGTATTTGAAAGAAAACGCCATTTAAATATGCTAGGATCTGTCTCTTTCGGAAAATATTTGTAGCATTGTCGACGAAGACGAGGAGGATCAGGATGATAATTTCTGGCCTATTAGCCGTCGCCAGCCAGCCGTACCCCACCTTTGACCAATGTGCCCTCGGCTAATAAGTAAGAAGTCACCGTTCCGGTTTTTTTGGTTTTGTCGGCAACGTTGTTCTGCCGACTGGGCGGCCGACGGCGGGGCCCAAAAATGAGTACTATGACACAATGAGACAAGTGTCTCCTGTAACGCGATCTCTGAACGTCCCCGAACATCGCTAAACCTTATAAAAACGATTGTTTGATCTGTCCCATACCTAACACTTTCGACATCGAAAGTGTTTCTGTTTAGTACGAAATGGGAAAGATGACAACCCTAAGAGAAAAACCGATGGTTTTCCGAAGTCTGATTATCGGCGCTCCTCCTGCATTTGTATTTTTAAAGACTTGCCAAACTGATATTCATTGAAACAATTAGACTAGCTGCACAAATCTCAATACTTTGTTCCAGTCCAATTTTACATTTTTCAAGCTTGTCGTGCATCCGGAAGGCCAACCATATCGGGGATAATGTGGCTTACAGAATCTTAAGATAGCGTTTTAAAGTTTCAGAGTACCGCTTGGTGATTTGTACGTCATTCTCGGAGTTAAACTTCCGTTTCTAAATTAGAGGCTTAAAATATGCCATTTTACCCTAATTTTAGCACTTCACAGCTTTATTATCGTCGCTTTTAAAAATTTTCCAAACTCGATAAATAGCGCCTCGATCTACTAAGTAGTTCTGCGGTCACTAACAGTACGCAGAAACAAGTACGATAATCTTCGCGCTGGTGGCAGCCGGATTTCTGCATTTTGTCCCTCATTCTCAAAAATTCGGTTAAGTATTCAGGATATGTTTCCCAAGCCAAAACTAAAAAAGTGTATGATGTTTATCAACAGGTGGGTCAGAGTTTTGCGAGCGTTAAAATATAGTCTACGGGAAGAAAGGTACTGAATTTCACAGCAAAATTTTATTTCCATTAAAAAGTGGTAAAAATTAAAGCCTTATAAGATGCATGAGGATAGTAGGAAAAAGTATGGACAAAATGAACGACACACCCCTGCCTTCAGACTGATTCTAAAATAAAGGAAGACAATTGTGGGCAAAGGTAAGTACTCATTCCAGATTACACACATATAATATTCCAATGTTTGTAGATCTGACTATCCTAAAGGTGTGTTGAAGTGCATAAAGGGGTATGACTTGCAATTTTAAGTGAATTCTAAGCACTGCATAAGGGTCGATCCTAAATGTACTTGTTGCAGGCAAAAAAGTCCGATTTAAGTGCAGATGCAGACATGTATAGTAAAATTTCTTGTAAGCCTATATTTCGAGTAAGGAGCGAGGTAAAGGGCAATTTAAAAATAATGCAATCAATTTTGGGAGCCAAAAAGTATATGAATTAGCCATATCACAACTGAACGCTAATATTTACCCATAGGGACGGTGTAGCCACCTCGGTAAACGAGGTCACTGCTTATGCAAACTAAGAGATAGCATGACTCATAAATTAACATGGCCTCATCTTGTGGGTGTGACCAAGCGTGGGTGGACGTGGCTATGGTGACGCCACATCTTAAAAAAGTTCATGGGACATTTCAGCCGCCTAGAATTGATCTTTTGCGTTCACGTGTTCCGCATTTACCTAAATAATCGTTGATTCACCCAGAAAGTGCCCTAAGGCCTCACTTCTTTGGCAATGATAATGTGCCTGGACGAACCGATTGGGACGTTTTTATTTAAGTGAGCCACTTGGACACCATTTATTTGCTGCTATGCCGGGTGTGATTACTGCAGTTTCGTCATCCATCAATTAAAGCAGTCATGAAGCGCATGCATGACGGCTTTCATCGAGGCACAATTTGCAAGCAGATTGCGCGTGACAAGATGGCACATTATGAGCGGATGAGCGACCCTTCCGTTCCCTCTACGTTGCCGGTGGTAGACCAACTACCAGAATTAAGAAGGGTCCAAACTAGTCCCAGAAGTCTCTAAGGGTAGGCATCTTACTGTGTTACTAGTAAAATTATAACCCGTACACATAAGTGAGAACGCGGTCGTATGCAAGTGCTTTCTGGCGGACTTACGGGAATCCTGCTTGGAGGCCCAAATGCCACAGCTCACAACAAAGAAATCGTTTCGGATGCTGGGGCCCTACCGGTCTGTTGGACGAATTCCTAGTCAACTGTGTTGGTGGGCTGAAAGACATACTGAACTGTGGTCTACGTGTTCTACATACAGCGAAAGTGAACTTAGACGGTGCCGTCTCCGACACCCCTGCCCGTTCAGTTAGCGTCCTCGAGTAAGACGGTTGACTATCTCATTGACAATAAATTAGAAAAAAGTGGATTACTGAGAAAATTGTCGCCCTCAACAACAGTATGCGGCAACACTGACGGATGCTGTAAGTACACTAGGGAGGGGCGCCACTGCTGCCCACGTCGGGCCCATTGCGTTCGCCATTGTGAACAGCACTACATATATTTTAGCACAGAACTCTTTTGCAAAAACCGCCAATAACCAGTGAAGATGGTCCAGAAGTCTTTTAATGTCCCATAAATAACTGCGTCCTTACATTTATTTTTCGCACTGATTTCTCTCACCTACAAATACACACTTAATGGTAATGCCATAGTCGATAGTTTAGAATGAGTGTATCCGCAGATACAAAACGAAATGGAATGAAAGGGACTGGAGGAACTAACGGGGCACGGAGAGCCCCGCCAGGCATTTTTTTCGAATAGTGTGACCAAACCTAGCTGTCGTGTCGAATGCCACGTCCGGCCTCCTCATAGCCGCCTGTCGCCACGGCGGTAAGGCGCGGCCATCAGAGGTTGGTGCTAGCAAAGAATCATCCATTTTTAACGTGTTTTGAAAATACACGCATCCATGAATTTTCGAGCAAATTTACACTAGTAAAACTAGGAAAATTATACAAAATTTGTGTCATTAAAACTCAGTTTACGGCAAAGAAACGCAGATTGATTTCTATGTACAGACAGTAGGCTCTTCTGATGAGGGAGTCTAATCGCGTTCAAAACGGGCTAATATATAAAAAAAACATATAATTTTGTTTTCTGTTCCAGTATCTTATGGATCTAGTGAACCCGACTCAAGATCCGATTAGATTTGAAGCTATGATAGTGGCCGAACAAGTCAGTTTGATTCAGCAAAGTTGCAGTTTGGAAGTTTTTCAAGTTAAAAAGATTCTATACTCGATTTCTTGAACTCAAGGAGAACTTGACTTTTACGTTTTAAAAAGACAAATTAATTGGTAAGTAATATGTTATATACTAATTAGTTTGTCTTTACGGAACTGAAATACTTACTGGTACGTTATAATTGCAGTTATCTGTGAAACAGCAATTAGCGCATGTCCAATCACGAATTTCGCTCACATAACAACGGTCGCGGAAGAAATCCACCTGGCTTGCGCATTCCATTTTACTGGTACAACCTTTACTGATAAATGGGCGCCTTTCGGACAAAATTGTCCAAAAGTCAGGAGCTAGGAAGTAAAACGCGTAAAATCTTGAAATTTACTTCTATATTGCACGAAAGAAATGCACGCATCTTGCGAAACTCGGCAGGTTCGCCGTGTGCTGGTACATGGTCCTGTGTTACCGGCGACTTGGCTGCATTCATAGCATTCAAGGGCTTTAAGTGGGAAATGAAAATATGATGACGAAATTACCAGTTGCACAGGATAATCCAATAAAAAAGCAGAATAACGAAACAAATAACCTCATGGTTTTGGCGAGCGGACGTACATGTGGTATGCACCTACAGTCCTTCAGGCCTAGGTGTCCATATAGGGTTACTAAAGTGAGCATTACCTAAAATAGCATTTTCCTTATAAAAATAAAACCACAGGTAAATCGAAGTGCCTCGAGCTTTTTGACTACGTTCGGATGTTAATGTGTTATGCACAAAGGCGGGGAGAAAACTGGCTCTCGAAGAGAAGGTGGGGGTTCTAAATGCGGTTTCGTGATTTATTTTGGCGGTTATTTACATCGGGCAGTTAAACACCAGACGGCAGCACAAACTTCTGTGGAATAAAACTAACAATCACATGATTTGTATCTGAGTAAAAAAACACCCAATGGGAAACCCTAAAGACCCTTTGGCCATGAAGTGCCCTTAGAATATTTCATAAATTGGTTTGGACCTTGTAATCACGAATGGATTGCGCCTTTATTTTTGATTTGATTAAACTAAACGAGATTACTGTCCCTTACTTATCTGCACAACGTCCCAATCTTCTGAAAGTTCTAATTAATAAGTGTGAAGGAGCAAAAGGCCATATAGAGGGTTAATTTTGGCTTCTATTCCGGTCGATGATGCCATAGGTAGAAGCCCAAAAATAATATAAAGTCAATATAGATGGGAATTATGAAACTCGGTACAGTTAAGTTCAATAAAGTCAATGAGAGAAATAGGCGTGAGCCTTTATGTACCGTTGTTGCGACGTAAGATTGGCCACGGTTTGCAGAGATACCACCGGGCTGGAATACTTCCCGAAGACCTATGATAGTGTAGCAAATTAGGCGCGAGTCTCAAGGGCTGAGTTCAAGCTCTTATCGTTCTTGTTCAAGGTTCTTTTTAAAAATTCCTATCGAAGGTGGCGCCTCAACATCTTTGGGGAGAATGCTTCACGTGTTGACCAGTCTGACAGATACGGAGAACTCCCGCACATCCAGTCCTATTTGCTGAATGTGCAGTTTTTCTTCCTCGCCTCGGAGGTTAGTTGTAGTAGCAAATTCAAAAGAACCCTCAGAAGATAGAGTGTAAGCTAATCGATTCACTTTGTGGAATGTTTGTTACAGCTCATTGCAGTTGCCTATATCTTAAAGAAGAGGTTCAGATTTGATAAAGGGGTGCCTAGGGAAAGGGTTTCTGCTCCCTATCCATTTTAATGGCTGTCCTTTGGGTTCTTTTAAGACTCATTTTATCCTGAACTGCCCATGGTCTCCAGACTTTCGTACCGTATTGCAAGTGCGGCCACATAAATACTCCAAAGATCTTGTAGAAACCGTCTTAGCCAAAAGTCTCGAAATTCCCGTCCGATTCCGTAAAGTACGGTTATTCAGTTTTTCGATCCACTTAAGCAAAGAGCGGATGGTTTAAAAGAGTTTGTGGTCAGCTTGCCGAGATCATTTTTAGTTCATACCTAACGGAAATCTGAGCCGTCGACGTGGCAGTTTCTTGTGCTAGCGGATCACATTGGGTCGCCCAGGCGAAGTGTAAAACGGTTGCGGACGTTTAGCCGCATGAGCCAACGATTTGACCACTCCTTCAACCGACTTACGCCAATCTATATTCCGGGCACGACAAGAAGACTGTTATTTAATTTTGACGAATAGTTTTCCGGTCAAGAGTTATAAATTTTTTCCTGTCAATTTGAAAATATTGAGATAAGAAGTGGTGTACCTGAGTGTAACAAGATTACACCCTCTTGGAGAACGTTTAACGAAAAAAAATCAAACTGGCCTGCCGACGAAGACGCTTATTCAATTAAAGACGGCTGATAAAGCTAAAAAATTTCCTCTTTCTTAGAGGAAATACAAGGGGGGAATGATCAATCTTTAGGTCTCCTGCCCAGTCTTCTCTTGCGGAATTCCCTATGTCAATAACTCTAGACTAACTGCCAGCTTACGGGCCTAGATCCTTTATGGTTCTGTAGATTACAAAAGGGACTATTTTTGCTATTTAAACTCTTATATAATTACACATTTAACCCACTCACTTCTTTAAGACATCATATCCACCCACGACGTAACAGTCACCGTGAGGTCTTTTTATTTCTGCCTCTGGCACGTACTGTTAAATATCGTCGGTTCTATTCTGTAAATGCAATTGCTATTTGGAATAAACTACCAATGAGTGTGAAAACTCTGCAAAATTATCCTTTATTTAAGAGAACTATTACTCGATTTTTGCATTCAGAAAAGCTTCCTCAAATTTTGGGTTCTGAATCCACTGATCGACTGTACCGTAGCGATGGCGTTTGTGGTCTCTGAACACTATGGCCGGTCTCACCAGCTGTTCCTCAACGCCTCTACTTTGACCATCCCCAACTTCATGAAAGGAATTGACGGCCGATGATCTCCGATACCGTGCAACCCCCCCCCCACCCCCCTTCTTGACGATCGAATGTATGCCGCCAGCAGTTTTTTTTCTCCTGAACCCTTCAAACCATAAAAAACATCATCAACTATATTTTTATTCTTCAGGAGTTTTTTTTCACTGCTGGTCGGATTTGTGTTTAATCGCTTCCCTTGACAATGCCTGTAAACTGGCATTTAATAAATTAAATTTAAATTTAAATTTAAGCATCATTTATTCAAAACTTATGTATTCGCCTCCAATTTTTTTCTTTATACCGTTGACATTAACCTTGCTGTTCGAAACACATTAGGTACTATTTTATTGAATGCCAAGCTAAGCAAATACGATGAAATGGAGAACCGTCATGGACACGCCCAAGTCCTTCAGCTCCTGAGGTTCTATCTCAGGACGTACTTCACGTTCGACGGGACAATCTGCGAACAGGTGAAGGGCACACCAAGGGGTTCGCCGATTTCAGGATTCATCGCCGAGGCGGTCCTGCAACGGTTAGAGTCGCTGGTCTTCCAACACCACAAACCGACGTTCTGGGCCCGGTATTTGGATGATACCTACGTCGTTATCGACCGGGATCAACTGCTGACATTCAAGGAACGTCTGAATGCGGTCTTCCCGGACATAAAATTTACGATGAAGGGAGAAGAGAACAACCAGCTGGCCTTCCTGGATATCCTCGTATGCCGCAAAGATTGTGGTGAACTAAAAACCAAAGTGTTCACGAAAGCGACAAGTGCGATATAAGTACTGAACTTCAAAAGCAACCAATCAATCAGCCACAAACGCAGTTGTGTAAGGACGCTCTATCGGCGTGTCGAAACGCACTGCAGTGAGCCGGAAGACAAAATTGCCGAACTGCAATACCTCCGACGGGTATTCAAAGCCAATAACTACCCGCGCAACTTCGTCGACCGGCGCATAAGCAAAAGGGACGAAAGGCCTAACCGCACGGACACCAAACCTTGGTGGGCAGTTCCGTATGTCAAGAACGTTTCGGAAGCTGTCGGCCGTCTTCTCGCACCATTTGGAGTTGAAGTTGCACACAGACCGGAGGCAACCATCAGGCGTCTGGTCATGAAACCGAAAGACCCACTGCCACGGCTAGAAACGTCTGGAGTCGTTTATCGGATCTGGTGCAGTTGCGGACAAAGCAAATACGTCGGAGAGACCGGAAGAAAGGTCCGAATGAGAATGGCCGAACACGCGGCAGCGGTGCGCAGAAATGACGCCAGCTCTCAAGTTGCGGCTCATTCGACGAGATCCGGCCACACATTCAAATTCGATGAGGCCGAAATTCTTGCAAGATGTGACAACCACGTGAGCCGGGAGCTACTGGAATCATGGTTTAGAATAGAATAGAATAGGTTTATTGTAGCGCCCCTTGGGCACTGTCAGTCCCCTTTGAACTCAGGAAAAAAACCTAAAACAAACTCGTCAATTTCAACTGCACTTTGACTTCATTTGCTTCGGGTGCCTGGTTAGCCAAAAGAGCGCGAATTGAGAGTTTGTTTTAAGTTAAAAAAAACCTCAGTTATAAGGGAAAATAATAGCAAAAGTTTCAAAAAATAACGATGTGTACAATATAAAAATTGAAGTTTGCAGTTTGGTAGTTTTCGGGGGCATGAATAATATGTCCTTCATGGCAATTGAAGAACTTTGATATCGGCCTGACCTTGAAATTATTTTCCTGTTGGGTAAATTTCGGTTTGCTCTAGTTGTTGGTTGTCAGTCTATCTGGCCAGCTGTAATGGGGCGGTCGCACAGTTCCGACGTATTTTTCAGGAGGCTTACCATCGTTGTCTGGACTAAGAGCTGGAAAAGATGAATATATATCAGGAGTAAGAAGCATTCAATGGTAAGTCACAATCAAAACTGTCAAATTACTATTGAATCATGTATCATATTGTTCTTGTTAATGTGAAATTATAGGAGTAGTGGTCGACTGTTTACTATGACCTAATATAGTTCTATATATGTTTAATATGGCTTTAATATAGACATACGCACGACTAATATGCAGGGTTTTATCGAAGGGTATATTTTTATTAGCTTTATAAGGGATATTTAGTGTCTGGTGACATAGCTGATGAAAACGAGAAAGGGAGGAA
>CACRXP010000006.1:739273-749570 GCA_902702965.1 Spirometra erinaceieuropaei | reverse complement strand
CACGGTATTGGAGATTATCGGACGTCACTTCCTTCCATGAGGTTGGGGATATTCAAAGTAGAGGCGTTGAGGAACAGCTGTCAGTGTTGGCCAAAGAAATTGTCCATGGTGAGACCGATCATAAACGGTTCTCTTCTGTAAATGCAAACGCTATTTTGAATAAACTACCCATGAGTGTGAAAAATCTGCAAGATTATCCTTTAGTTAAGAGAACTATTATTCAATTTTTGCATTCAGAAAAGCTCCCACAAATTTTGGGTGCTGAATCCACTGATAAACTCTACCATAGCAATGGTGTTTGTAGTCTCTGAACACCATGGCCTGACTAACCATGGAAAAATCCGTTGGCCAACAGCGACAGCTGTTCCTCAACGCCTCTACTTTGAATATCCCCAACTTCATGGAAGGGAGTGACGTCCGATAATCTCCGATACCGTACAAACCCCTCCCCCCACCTTTCTTGACGGTCGAATGTTGCCGCAAGCAGTTTTTTCTCCTGAGCCTTCCAAACCATAAAAACCACCATCAACTATATTTTTATTCCTTTACCTCAGGAGTTTTTTTCACTGCTGGTCGGATTTGTGTTTAATCGCTTCACTTGACAATGTCTGTAAACTGGCATTAAATAAAATCATCATTATCATTATTCAGAGACCACAAATACCATCGCTACGGTAGAGCCGATCAGTGGATTCTTAACTAAAGAATAATTTTGCAGCTTTTTCACATTCATGGGTAGTTTATTTCAAATAACAATTGCATTTACAGAAAAGAACCGACGATATAGTACAGTTCATGCTAGAGGAAGAAATAAAAGACCTCACGGTGACTGTTACGTCGTGGGTGGACACGATGTTTTAAAGAGGTGAGTGGGTTAAGTGTGTGATTGTATAAGAGTTTAAATAGCAAAAATAGTCCCTTTTGTAATCTACGGAACCGCAAAGGATCAAGGCCCGTAAGCCGGCAACGTTCTTGGTGAGACAAATGTCGGTGTTCCAGGGTTAAAACTCTCTTGGTACAAAAGTGTTTAACGGATTCTATTTTCTTCCGCTCTGTAGCACGCATGAGGCTAAATAAAAACGAACCGTATTCCAGACGAGGTCTACCGTACATGTTTTGAAGACGCATTCTAATGCCCCTAGTTCTAAAGTTTCGGAGGATAAACCTGATCGTTCTACGGGCTTTAGAGACTATCAAAGCACAGTGCTCCGAGAGATTGAGACTTTTGGAGTATGATATGCCGGCTTATATCGATATGCAACTTTAAGCTCATCGGCATACATGCAAGGCTTACCATTCTGGAATAAATCGGGTACATCATTAAAGAAAAGGTAAAATAAAAGCGGGCCGAATACACTACCTGGATGAATCCCCTCCTAACATGTGTAGGGTTAGAGATAGTTTTGGAAATCCTAACGCGTTGTGTACGAGTGCCCAGATAAGAGGATATAAAATTTGAAAGTTTGCCCCCTATTCCGAAAGAGGACAGTTTCAAGAGAAGAAGAGCATGGTCAACATGTTCAAAAGCCTTAGTGAAATCAAAATGGACTGTGTAAAGTGCAAAGTCATTGTCCTTAGATTGGAGAACCTAATCAAAGATAGAGAGCTGACAGGTGCCACAAGACCGAGCTTTGAGGAATCCGTGCTGAGCAGCATTTAATGGGATATTCTCCTCTACGTTATACGTGATCTTTTCTTTGATCATTGTCTCTAAGATTTTTGAAACTACCGTGAGGGTGCTTATTGACCGAAAGTATTCAAGTGACGC
The DNA here is from genome assembly GCA_902702965.1 of Spirometra erinaceieuropaei. Lineage (NCBI taxonomy): Eukaryota > Metazoa > Platyhelminthes > Cestoda > Diphyllobothriidea > Diphyllobothriidae > Spirometra > Spirometra erinaceieuropaei. The sequence goes on along the minus strand of CACRXP010000006.1, from coordinate 747,802 downwards.
AGACTGGCCATGACTGGGGATAGGCAATATGTGTGTGTGAGTTTCACTTTTAAGAGCAAAATTAATCATGTTGCACAGGAGGGACAGGAAAATTTCTTTTGCATCCGCTTTTAAAATGCCTATGTCTCACTTGCTAAAACAATATCCGGGCAATGTACGAACGTCAGAGTCCGAAGAAAAGGCAGCTTATTTAGCAAGGATCCGGCAGTAAGGACAAAAATTTTATTGGGTAAGACTGTTTGTTTCTGAGGGAATTGAGTTACGTCGTCCAGTGATTTGCTGCCCACGACACATTTGGCCTGGATGCATCATCCCGGTTCGACAAAAATCTTGTGACGTCAAAAGATCCTGATGCAGATAATAGAGGAAGATTTGGAAGAGGAATTGGTTGGCAGGAAAACTGATTACTATAGTGAGCTGGCTGATTTTCTAGTGGAAACCCAAAGGCAGGATATTGTAACTTATTCCTGCCGCGGTTAAACTAAGGACCATGGGAGTCAACCGACCCAGTATGAACATTTGTATGTGGATTACATTGGTAAAACGGACGATGAGGTAACGTGTTGAGGAGTGAGGACTCACTGCTTGGATTGGGCCGAAAATTCTATGCAAAAACGGGAATGTTGGCATTAAACGTTGCGTTATGAGGTACGGGGGTAGTTGAAAACACATTGTATTTGGGGTCGTGGAGTGTGAGGTATTGGCATGCGATTTCTTAAATGAATTAGGTTTACCCAGTGTACGAGTAGTTAACATAGCACCCCGAATCTTCTTTTAGTTGAGCAATTGCTTTGTTTTACTAGGGGTTGCCGGTGGGGTCGAAAGGCGTGTTTGTATACAAGGCGTACTGTTGCACCTAGAGGTCTCAGCATCACGAGTAATCAAGTGTCCTACGGAATTCACTATGTCATGAAATGATGAGGCCGCAGATGATGTCTAACAAGACGTATCCGACATGGCAAAAGGGGCCGTTATATCGGTGTTGGTTTTCGAGATTTTCAAGTTGCTAGTCTTTCCTGCATAGGTGTGCGATCTCGGGAAAATACGCAACGCCATTTACGGCAGAATTATCTAGTTATGCCCTTCCTCGACAAAATGGAGTTAACTCCTATCAAGGGAGAAGAGAGTTACAAGTATGAGCGCATTACGGCTAAGTGAATGCAATCGTTTAGCCTACGCGACACTGAGACCCAAGCCACAATTTTGCAGAAACAAATGCGCGACATTAATAGCAGAGATGTGGTTCGGAATATTCTGCACTATAAAATCATGCTTACATTTTATACTCTCCTCAGTTACGGATCTTATTGCCCAAATTACTTTAAACGCCTGTTCAATAACTTTGTTGGAAGTATTGCTTGTTTTGTCATATATCAACTGATCTAGTATTTCGTTAGTCATATCCAGAGACGGTTGCGAGCACACGCTAGCACCCGCTATGTCTTCAGCCACGATTCTGGCACTCAGAGATGACGAGGAGGCCGCGAGCCCTCGTCTTTCATGAAGTGGTCTTAGGCGCATTGCAAGGTAATAGACTGCAAATTCTACTGATAATTTGCTACAGTAATCCATCCCATTGTGCTGCAATAGTCTGTCTGTGCATTCTCAACATCGTCAGAAGCTAAAGCGGGGTATTGTATAACTAAATTGCCTGAACTAAGAGATCCCCCTGGAAGTTATCTATGGATTCTAGACTGATTGTATAAAAAATCTTGCTTGAACAGTCAGTTTACGTTGTATGGGACGGTACCTTAATCAAAGTGCGACTAAACTCATAGCTCCGATTGGGGTTCCTAGCTTATGTGGCTAAAACGTCGGTTGTACTCAAGTTATCAAAGGAATTGATCAAATTTATGAAAACTATATCGCGGCGATAGCCATCTAACCATATAAAAAAGGCACAGTATAAAACAAAAAGAAGGTATGTTAAATGTGCAATGGTCTCATCTGAATTGGGAAGCGTTTCGCCGCATGTGTTAGATTACTGGTCGGAAGTGAAGGTCCAAGGCAACTGCAGGATAGGGACCTGCGAATTCTTACTTTGTTTGTGAGAGAGGGAGGCAATCTGTAAAACGGTAAGCGTGGAGGCAGAGGCCAACAATTGAGAATAGAAGGGGCACCGTCATCTTCACCGACACTCCATCACATTATCCGCATCCTGTGTCCGCGCCTAAGTAATGTCCACCACTTCACTTAAACAACACATTTAATCTTGTGGTCTGTCGCAAAGGAACTGTAGCGGCCGAGGACGTCAAGGGTAGCACACACAACGTAACGCAATACCGAGTAAGAGATCCTGGCTAGTGTTGATCTGAATACGATTGTTAGCAGTTCACGATACTCATCCATACATAAAAGCAGAAGAAACGATCAGTGGACGAGAAAATATAATGAACAGAAAAGGGAATTGAAAAGATGCATAATGACAGTTAAAAGTACAAACGGGATGAGTTACAACAGTCGAGTGACCTGTCTCGGTGGAGCGGCGAGGCCAGCATGCCAGCTGGAAAACCGGTGGGGAACGCAGCGCTGGGAGCAACTGCAGGGAAGGGCCGAGGGGGTTGGTGATGTAGCGAGGGGAGCGGTACGAGCGTTACGTCACGGTACAGAGCGGTGGAAGGGATCGGCGGAAGAGAGAGGAAGGGACACCGGCCATCTTCACCAACATGCGGCTACACCATCTTCATCCTAGGTCCGCGCGCTAAAAGTGTCACGGCATTCAAACAACCCTACTCAGATCAGGGGGCGTTTTAGTACAGCCCGACGGTCAGATGAGCAAAAGATTGAATAAGCCAGAAAGAAGCCAATCGGCGTCAGCGCCCAGAGAGACGAAAGGAAGCGCAATAGCCAATTAAAAATTCGGATATCCCGCATCTGGTGCGGTAGCGCAAATTACGAAGCTTTAATCTCCTCAAGGTTAGTGTTGCGCTCCCACACTCATAAACGTCGCATTTACTTCAAAAATACTGCTTTTAAGAACACAATTCTTACCATTGTAAGTCACACTAAATCGGACTGTGCTGTGCGAGTTTCGAAATATTCACCTTAGCACCGGATATCGAATTTGGAATTACAATGCGAAATCGTTAAAAAGTAACAACTTATAGTTTTGTGATCAATAACATCCTATCCAGTGCGGTCTTACTTGAATTACAGTCCCCTTAATTTTCTAACAACATTAAGAGTATGTGAAACGGTATGCGAGTTTGCACAATTTTAACTCCTGAAATTATAGAACTGAAATTGCATGCAAACAATAACATATCTAAGTACCACGTCAGTATTTTACTATCCTAAGATATTTCACAAGTGTTTTAGCGCGTCGTTAGTGACGCGTAATGAATGTTAATCTTACAATTAGTATTGACGTATCTGCTGCAAGCGATAACATATGTTAGCAAGAAAATCAGTTTTTCAGGCCTACTTTTAGGTAAGAGCCAACAAACTGTTAATTGACTGTAAATCAGAAACTTTTCTTTTGTCACCTTTATTGCAGGTCCTTTACTGTCGAAGCTGTCTTCAATAGCGTCTGTGCCCCTTACTCATGTACGCGCATCATGAAACCTGGGTGGAGGATTTTCACTGACTCACCGGCGATTGTGAGTGTCATCTGGCTCGTTTATCCCGTCTCCTGTGAAACTGTTGCTAACCAAACTCGAGATGCCGAAGGAAGCGAAATGACATCCTTATCACCGGGTGCAATCGCCGGGATCGTGTTGGCCGTTGCTGCTGGCGTTGTTGTTATTGGTAAGACATATGAAATGGGTTGTTTCCATACTCATCATAGTGCATTAATTCTGATTCTTAAATATTCTAAAATTCCTTATGGATATATCCACACGTCTGTCTTTCCTTCGTTCCTGTAAACCCAGAGCTACCCACGACCGGGCTGTAACGATTTTGTAGGCTACTAAGGTTACATTTCCCAATTCATGCACTTTAAAAGTTATGCCAGTATGCTTCCTCAGAGTATTTAATGAGGATTTTTTATTCAAGTTAAAACCTCCATCTCCCTCGTTTTCGATTTCGCACCCAATTCATCTTTACAGGCAAGACGCAGCACTTTCCTCTGGCCTAGATATATGAGAGCTCTCGAGATCTTGAGGATAGACTCGAATGGTTGCAATGATTGAGGCATCCCTAATCCGGTCCGTGCACGTCCATTTTTTCCACAGATTGTGGGACCCTCTTTGCAAAACGACCATTTACATTCCGATACAAACCTAAGTTTCTCCGCAATGGCCTCTTTTTGATCAATGCTGCACATTTATCATTTAAGTATGTAATCGTAATCCATGGTTCTTGATGTCTGCCTCCTTTTTCGTAGGTTTCATTTTCATGTCATGTCTTCGATGCCACTCCTTGCGCATGGCCCGGCGCCGCGAAAAAATGATAATTCCCTGCAGTATGGATGTTGACACACACTTTCAACCCCCAGACTTCAATCGTCATTCGGCCTTCTATGATGCCAGAAGTTTGGGCAGTTCCCATTCAGTTAATAACGCCACCAACCATGCAGCACACTTAGCTGCCCAGCCCCTACCAACCACTTTTGCTGCCCCCACGTCTTCTGTGATCCCGCCTCAAGTTAATCGCAGCCCGAGACGAAGTAAAGTCAGTGGTGCTGTGACAACCCTTCTGGATCGAGTTACCAACCTGAGGCGCTGTGCAAACGACTCCCTCCGAGGACCGCAACAGCAGCAGCACTTTCAGTCGGTCGATCTTTCCAGTCCTCCTTCTATTTACCCCTCCCTGGCTGGTTTTGTGCATCAGAATCTCGAAGTCGAGGAAGAGGCCGTTGGCGTATCGACCACTGCCATGCCTGTCGTACCAGCCTTTGAGTGCCGCCAAATGTCTGCAGCGCCCATGCCCGCATGTGTTAACCAAGGTGAGTATTAAGACCCAGTTGTAAACATGAAGCATTTCCGATTAACTGCTCAACATTCGATCTGTTCAGTTTGGTTTTGATAGTACTTCCCTGTTGTTCCATATTGCCCTTATCGTGATTGAACGGGTAATCCCTTATGTTTGTGAACCGATGGAGACTTCTCAGCATTACCCTTGGACACTGCTGTCCTGTAACATCGTGTTCGGTGATAAATTGTCTTGTCCACAGTGCCGCAGTGACACTGTCAAGTACTCACAAGAACTGAGCAGCCGTCAGGCATTGGAAGCCTCTAGAAACCCGTATTATTTCCTATCGTCTGTGACAATTTCTATCCGTTTTTCTTATAATACAAGACAGGTTGAACAGCAATTGTGTCTCTCAAATAGTCCGTCCTTAGTTACTTTTTCCCACAGAGTCATGCCTGCGTAAATCAAGCCATCCGCGTCAAGTTGATAGGCAGATGCTTCTTGAACTCTCTAGCGCGTTCTGTGAAACGAGCGAACAGTTTCATAGTGCTTGTGGCCACTGGCCAGCCTTAGCAGGTTGTGGCCAGCTCTCGGACGCGCTGGATAGCTAACAGTTAAGCTAGCCAACAGACCTGCCTTCCCTCACCTCGGCGTCGGTTCCACCAACGGTGCAATTGGACGTTCAGAGGCAACAGAAGTCTAATTTTAGTGATATCGTGGGGTCCACACAAGTTGTCCAAGCTTTTTTCCAGTTGACAGCAGTGTACACATAAGCTCGAATGTCGTGACAGTGGTCATCGGACATCCAACTTCAGCATTTTTCAACACACTTGTTGCTCCAAATTCTCAAACTCATAAACACTGTTTCCAGGGTGGTCTTGTTGGTCTTAAATCAGTTGTTGAGCCGGACCTTTTGCTTCCGAAAAGATTGACAAAGACCATAAATTTCATCATACCGAAAGATGACCTCGTTTTAACCCTATCCATTCGGAAAAATCATTGAAATGTATTTGCCGTTTCTTAGTTTTCAATGCCCAAGCGGCGCGAAAATGATGTGTTTTAATTTAGGAAACGGTTTGAGGAAGTGGCGGGCTTAACATTTAGTGTTAAACGATCGATTTTACTGACGGTTTCACACTGATGACGATCCTTATGACCGGGAGATATTGGTTACATCACAAGCGCAGTCAAGGCCGCAGGACCCCTAGCCGGATGGCAGGTCGATGCCAGCAAATTACATGATTCGCCATCCCGATAGTACACATCAACAGGGTGAACGAGAACGAACACCAGTGCCGTATGTAGGGTCGCCCCTTCAATGGCTGCCCGAGGTTTTCGTGCTTAACCAGCCAGCCAACATTGTTTTGCAGGTCGACGTTAGCATAAGTGATTGTTCTCCAGCATAATCGATCAATGCTGAACTCCGGAACAAAATTGAGGTGTTAAACAGCATCCACACTGGCCGAAGACCGCACGGCCAGAAATGCTCACCAAGTCGGCCTTCTCCACGTCCACCAATGTGTTCAGTTGGTCTGCCTCGTTCGAGACTATGTTTGTTTGTTTGTTTCACTCTGGGGATTGTTTTAAGGCACAAGTTTCTAAAACCTCCACTTTTCCGCTTGCCTATTGTCCGCCTAACCTAACATTCAGAGTCATACAAGACACACTAAACAAATAACTGGTAGACGTTCCGTTTTAGTTGATTCTGATTTCCTGGCGAGTTCATATACACCGACCTATTGCAAAAACCACGGGCACAATTGCTTCGGCGAAGATGACATTCCGATTTCGTCCGTCAAAAAAGAACTTGACCCCGATATTTGAAACTCCTTCAAGTTGAGAATTCTTAATCACGCGGAATGCCTTTTCCTACTCTGAATTGCAGTTTGAAGGATATTTGGTTTTTTAAACACTGACTGACTGATTTTGGAGCTTTTTTTTTTTACCTAAGACTGCATTCTCCAAGACACCAAAGCATGAGGCTAACATCGTCCTTGGACAAACGTGACACCGTTAGAACAGTGTAGAGCTCCTACGAGTTGGCGACGTAGTAGGACAGAATGGGTCAAAATATATAACCGTTCGGCCGTAGGGAATTGACCGGTTGAATGGGCCTGACGGCAGGCTGTATCCTTGCCGTACGCCTGTCGCGGGAGGCTGTGCACAAGGGGTCGGGCAGGGATGGAGGAATAACGGACTTTGATCAAGGTCATACGTTTTGCCTGTTCCGGCACGTAATGCTTCGCATGGCTCTCATGCACTATAGATGAGGGAGTTTGTCACTTGCACTTGCATCAGCATTTGGCTTAGCAGAATGCCACATCACTCATAAACGGGATCAAACAGGAACAGGACACGCCTGAGGCGGGCACTTTGGGCCGCGCCAACCACCGGTTCTGACCTCACACCCAGTCGACTTGATTTGTACTTACTGCTGGTACAAGGTGAGATTTAGAGGAGAGAGTGAAAGAGAGAGATGGGGAGGGGCAGGAGCCGATTTATAAGCGCGGCTATGACCCGCGTCTAAGCTGTCACGGTGTACTAAAAAATCTTGACTCGGCATACTGCGAACTGACGGGATGGCCCGATTATCCGAACTGAGCGTCCGTTTACAGCGTCATTTTGTGTCCCAATGCGATCCAGATCAACGCTCACCAATGTGAGACCTAAGACAGTAAATTTGGCTCATGAATTAAGCGGCGGGCATGCGCGTGGCACGCGTAGACGTAGTTGTATGCCCACTTGAGCCCATATACAGTTCCCTCAACGTCATAGGCTTGCCATCGAAGCATGTGGGGAGGGACGATGAACGGATCTCGCACACGTCTCCCTCATTGTCATTCAGTTTGCAACTGCTCTCTAGCACATTGGTGCTTGTAATAGTGTTCACTTCCGAAACAATCAAGAGGTAGCCTCCACAGGATCACGTGTGTGGACTTCTAGCTGGTACCTGTGTCGAAAGTGTGATGTCTGGTCAAGTTTTGTTAAAACTACTAGTACTTGTTTGTAGAGCGCAGATATTCTACAGAAGTTGCTTCCTTTCGATACATATTCATTACAGTTACGGGATTGGCCCTAAAAACCGTGTCTCGGGCGCCTAACTTGCTTGAAAATTACCAACGCTTATGGTTTAATCCACAAAAACAGATGCAACAGTTCGACCGTCGCAAGCGACGACCTCCGCCGCGTACCCCATGAAGTATGCGCAGCGATGACTTGCGCGTGACATAGTTTCTACTGAGGCGGACTTGCTTAGCATTAACCGCACCCTCTCCCATACCTCACCCACCCTGCACTCACGCCATAACCAAGTCAGAACGACTGGAGTTTGAGACAGGCGCAGTGACTGACAGATCTGAAAGGCCCGTCTGCACTTGTCTCAAAGGACCTGGTCCCATTGCATGTCCCGGGCCTGCGTGGGGGCGGCTCGAGTCGTACATGCGTGTGAGTAACAAAATAACCACCATAAATAGAAGCCATTGCAGCCTGTCTCTCAGTCCCTCCGCTATTACTCACCGTCATCTAACTGATTTTTTTCCAACTTCCTCCCTACGACTTCATTTTTGTGTGGAGAGTGTGGCAACCGGGTGCGAGTTGTACCTATGGGATGTGTGTGCGTGTGTCCTTCTGCCGAGGTCTCTTTTCTTCTCCAACGCTTGTGCCTCTCGGGCCGGT
>CACRXP010000006.1:728526-739218 GCA_902702965.1 Spirometra erinaceieuropaei | reverse complement strand
TGTCTGACACCTGACCCCAGCCGCGAAATTGGATCAGTAGAGCGCAGATCGCTAAGTGTACTCAGGCACGAACCCGACACCTGTGGTGTATTTTTCAGTCAGTTTGTTGTACCTCAGAGTGTAAAGTGCCACTCAGTCGATTATCACCTGCCCACTTAATCGAATTGTCTGCCAGTGTTGGCTCATTGACCAACGCAGCAAGGGCTCCTTTTCTGTTCTGCTCGGCCTACCGACGACGACAGTAGACGTGCTATCTCGTGAAGTTTTAGCCGAACTTCTGAAATCTGTTTTTTATCCGAAGTAGGATTGTGACATTAACTAGCGCGCAGCATAATCCTAAGATATTTCAGTCACACCAGGATCCCGGCATTCGAGTGAACTCTTCTTCGGCCGTCTGCAAAAACTTTAATCTGTAAGGACGGCCACTTGAGTAGTACGATTTTTCTACATTGATTTTCGGAGCTCTTAAAAATTCGATTACACCTTATAGGAAACGTGCACAAAGATACTCTATCTTATGCTTTTTTGTAGCATACTACGTCTTCTTCAGATTCTATGCTTGGAAAGCTAAAGAGTGTCTTTCGGTTTTTCAAAAACTTTTCCGATTCCCGAATGATTTTGAACCCGACCTGCTGCTACACTTGCGTTCAGGGTTTCCAGACTACGTGCTGTATACATGCCGTCAAGGGAGCATAGCTCTATGTTGTATACTTTATAAGTAACATTCATAAACGTGTTGATGAAGTGCTATATGACTAGACATTTCACCGACAGATGTTCTTTCTTTGAGTACAAAATATGAAGAAGATGCAATTTGCTACCAAATGGGTACGAGAAAAAGTATTTCTGAATTATAGAGAACACGCGCGATCCAGGTAATTGAATAGAGGAAGATGTGAAGGCGATCGCCGGGACCAATTGTTTTTTTTTATCCGACCTTTCGAACTCTCACACGAGCCGATCGTCAAGGGATGGAAAACTGTACAACTCTTCGTGTATTTAGCTCACCTCTGCCGGGGCTGACCTCTAGCCGCGCTGCTGATTTGCTCACGCAGTGCTTGTCGATTAATCGAGCCCTCGGCTGACTGCCACGCTTCCTGCAGCAGGCAAGCAACCCAGTCCGACTGGCCCAATATTCTCACCCACTAAAAGTCGAAGCCGTGTCCTGGCGTGGAGGCGTGGGCGGCTACCAAGGGCAGTTTATCCTTCCGTCTCACAGCCAAATCGTGCTCGTGCAATCTCGTGCGTACCTGTTTGCCGGTTTCACCAACATAATTGGCCTGACCACAGTTGCAGTCTATTCAGTAAATGACCCCAGATTTCTGATTGATGGGAATCGGGTCCTTAGGGTGCATGACTTTCCGGCGTATTGTTGCCTCAGGTCTGTGAGCGACACCAATGCCAAATCCGCTCATCAGTCTAGCGAATTCTTCTGACATACCGGCTATGTACGGCACTGCGCGCCATCATTTCGGCTTTGGTTCCTCCTTCGGTTTTCTTCCCCGGGTTTCTTGTCTGCACTTTTCGACAAAATTCCCAGGGTAGCCGTTCGCTGCGAAGAGTTTCCGCAGGAACTGGACCTCAGCCTTCTTGTCGGCTGGCTCGTACTAGACGTACTGGACGTACTAGTTCAGAGAAAAAGGTTATGGTGAACTAAAAACAATGGTTTACCGGAAGGCAACGAATACTCCCATATTCTAAGTTTTCTTAGCATCCATCCCCTCTCGTACAAACGCAGCTGCGTGAGAACACTACCGGCGTGTAGAAACCCACTCAAAACTGGCATTCTGATGCGACTGAAATATCTGATGACTATACTGCATGCTAGTTGATATCGCAATCCCACTTGAGTAACCTTTTCATATGAAAAGCACACTTAAGAATGTTGGTTAGCATTTCATGAGATAACGCATCCCCTGTAAGCCGGAAAGTCACTTTGCAGCCTTTTGTCTGTGGTAATTCTAGATTTCCTGGACTTCCCTTCAGACATCCACGGGGTTAAACTGGGCGAGCTATTTCCCCGCGTAAATATAGGGTCAAAGCAATGCCACCTACATGTGCTTGCTCTGCTATACTGCGAATTCCTCGGGATTGAAACTTGAACCTTGTAATTTTCCGAGTTCCGGCGCTGCCTTGTCGCAAAAAAGCCAGGTAAAAACCAAGCTCGAGGCTATGCTAGCAAGCGTGTTAAACTTACTGAAACCCGCGAAAAATCTCCCAAACGAATCGCAAGCTGTCTCAAATATATCCCCAGATACAAAGGTGGGTAGGTGTACAATCCCTTATGAAGACTCCTTACAAATATTTAATTTTTTTGCAAAGACTTCTTTCTCACGAAGGGGCTGCACCTGGAATCCACCAGGATGCAAGGCCGTGTGAAAGAGTATCGAGCACTCAAATCCCGGGAATATTATTGTCGCTTTGTCTGAATTGGACGTAGGCTTTTAACACGTCAACCTAGAGGTCAGGCTGTTCTCAGTCAAATACCCGACTAGGTTTTTCATTCGTTTTCATTCTCGGAGTTCTGCCAGTCACATTTGGTAGGGATATAACTAAATTTTTGGCCTGTAAGTCCGTAATCCTCACAGAAAGCCTTGTCCATTGTGCGTGGACCAGCACACGTTAGACGTGCTGCTTCCCTCTGTCAGCTACTGCGCTCGATCCCGCTCCCGGTCTTCTTGGCTCCTTCTTAACACCGCGCCCAGGTAGGTAAAGGGGGGTGAGAGTGTGATAGGTGCAGCGCAAGTCCACCGTCACTATTAACTAATTAACACTCAAGCATACAATTCAAAGAAGACCTTATTTCCTACCAAATTAGTAAAATGACAAATACTTATGTTCTTGTTTTCTGTAAAATGTGTTTGAATTTATAAAGGCATTTAAAATCATACTATTTAAATAGTCATTTTGCGGATGTGCCCGGAATTAATGGTCCGTATGGCCGCTTGAGACAGATGGTCATGCCCCTTAAATCCCAGTTGATGCTCGTAGGTACGTGTAGGGGCGGGTTTACCCGTTTGACCACAATTTACCGCATCGCAGACTCCGCATGAGACCTTGGAGACGACTTCCCTCTTATCAAGATAGCCGACCCGTTCCTTAGGGTGCACAAGCTGAATGAGTAAAGTAGTCGTTGATTTGTTCGCCACTTGTATTTGGTGTTTCGTCAAGTTCGGACACATTCCTAATGCACGACAGGATTCACCGGGTATTTGCATTAGGCGTCTGATTGGAACTATCTAGTCCCTTCACTCTTGACTCTTGGTATTTCATGCATCGACTTACGAAATCTCCAAAGCAACCATTCTGGGAAAATAATTCAAAAAGGTAATTTTGCACAACTTAGTAGCTTTTTTAGTCAGAACCATGTGTTTTTGCTTGACGAAACAGACTGTTGACGGTACTCTGCTTGTGAGAGGTTGGGTGGTTGCTCTCATAATGAAGAGTGACTTCCGCATAAGTTTCTTGGCGTTAAACAGATGGATGTAGCTTTCTGTCAGTCTTTCGCTGTACGAGAACACTCAGAGGTGGAACTTTATTGTCAACTTCCTTCTCGAATGTAAATGCAATTTCCGGAATGGTTGGGCTGATGATGTGAAGCATTTTCAGTTGGTCCTTTTAATGACAAATAATGTATCATCTAAATACCGTAGCCACAGCTTAGAGTTAACTAATGGAAGAGTGGCAAATGCTAGTTTTTACATTGTCACCTCGGCAAGAAAACCAGATGGCCAGGTGACCCCATCGGAGCTCCCTTTAGTTGTTAATAATATCGGCGGTCAGACGAAGAATTTGTTTCTGAACGGAGGTTTATGGGTCCAAGTAAGGCAGCTGCGGGAACATTCCTGCTGATGAGCTTTGGTAGTTCGTTTGTGCATTGTACTGCTAAATCAAATAGTATAGACGCGAACACAGAAATGTCATCAAGGGAGACCATTATCTCAGCGGAAGTTGGGATTTTTCTCAGTTTCTCTAGAAATCCTATGGAGTCCCCAATGCGGGTTTCAAAATCCCTCGTAAACGAGTGGAGTTGATGGAATAGTCACTTAGGGATTTTGTAATTTGGTGCACTGATTAATGATACTATTAGTTGCAGTGGGGCCTCAGTTTTTTCAGCTTTGGGCAATCGTAAGTCTTGATGATGGCTGGTTCAAATTGTCTTAGGGGTTTCGTAATATCTCCTGACAGTCGCTTCGTCCCTGTAAGGCGTTTCAGCACCTTATCAAGAAATGAAGTGTGTGCCTTGATAGGGTCCTTGGAAAGAGGTTTATAGGTTGAGCCGTCTTCTAATAGCGACAGCATCTTTTTATTGTAGTCAGCTTTGTCCAACGTCGTTGCTAAGCCTCCGTTGTTCGCGGGGAGAATGATAATGTTTTTGATCCTTTTCAGACTCTTTAATGTCTTCCTTTCTTCATGTGCTGGTATTGAAGAACGATTCCGGATTTTAAACTATTCATCTTCCGCGAGGTTTTCTGTTTCTATGATGCGATCGGGCATTCCAGTCTGCCTTGGCTTTATCAGTAGTTACTCTGACTGTACAAAGATACGCATGGGAAGTAATGGAATTCTTGTGGGAAAATATAATTTTTAATGCGTAGATTCTTGCGGCTAGCTTCCCAAGCTCGTCGTCGGACTATGGGTGATTTACAAAGGCGATTAACTAATTAATCGTGTCTGACAAAGTACTCTACGGCTGGCCGAAGTTGCGTCAACACGCGTTAATTACATCTCGTCATCTCTTCGGGATGGGCATCTAAATCGATACGCCGGTTGATGCATGCCACCCCTGAATGCATTGCCTCCTGGAATTCATGGTCTTTCCTTGTTGGGCAGGTGCCAACAATGCGAGTGTTCTCCCACGTAAATTTGTGTTTTCTATTCGAAAGAATTGTTCAATTTGGGTTGTAGCATTGATTATCTCGCAACATAGTATTCTTATCTCAGTCCTGCCTATAAATCATTGCCATACACCGACATCTCGTTTGGAGTCACCTTTTCCACTTTTCCGTAAAATGGTCAATACCATCTTATCTGCGTATACTACTAGTCGCCATGTGACTGCCTGCGAGAGTTCCAATGTGAGCCCCAAGGCACAACGGGACGAGCACGTTATGTAACCTAATCGGTGAACGCCCCCTACCATAATATATATAATGGTAGGGGCCGCTCACCGATCGGTTATACGGAACTCACTCGTTCCGTTGTGCCTTAAGGGCTCTCTCTCTCGAGCTCAACCAGCAGCCGCACAGCGGCGCATAATATATAGGCAGAATGGAATTACCGACAAAGACAAGGGAGACTGGAATGGCCATTTCTGGCTTATTAGCCGTCGTCAGCCAGCCATACCCAAGCCCGAAGTGTGGAACGCCTGGGGCTAGAACTTGCAACCTGTTAGTTAGAAGTCCAACGCCTCCAACCAGCGTCCCCCAGCGTTCTCTATGCGGTTTCTGTTATATAAACTCCAGAGAAAAATCTAGCGAATAATTTCAGAGATTATTCACTGTAGGACCTGGAGTTAAGCCCCCGGGACATGACTTCTAGGGTCAGACAGTGGTTAATTGTCTTCGACTCGAAAGTTCAATGAAATTTCGGGTCTAACCCTAAAATGTCATGTCCCGGGGGCTTAACTCTAAGTCCTGCAATGAATAACCTCTGAAATTATTCTCTCGATTTTTCTCTGGAGTTTATATAACAGATAGGACGAACAGACCATCAGCCTGTTAAGGGGGATGGGCACAAAGTCATGTAAATTTCTGAGTGGGGGGGGGGAGGGTGGATGGGGAGTCAGTCGGCCCCCCTGCGGCGGTATTAGCGGCCGTTGATGTGCGATTAGGGCAGGAGTCAGTCAGTCGTCAACGTAGGTCCTCGTAGTGGACCTCCAGGTCAACATGGCGGTTGATACTACTTCTGCGAACATTGACACACCATGTAATTCGGGACGCAGAGGACGTCAAAAAGGTACACTGCTTCCATACATCCCCAACATTCTGGCATTTGCCTTCTGACCGGTCGTCCTATCCCCTCTTGTACTGTCAGGCGACAGAGCAGCGAGTAAGTATTGCAGCCACTCCGAAAGATCACAGCGTAAAAAAGGAGACTGAGAGCGCACGCATGCACGCGCGCGCGCACAAGGAAGCGGCGACTGTCAGTTTGTTTTAGCCCACGGTTGGCATGACAGCGAGAACGTTGCCCTGATTTACTTGCTCTAACGCGCACCCATACGAATGCACGCGCGTATGTACGCCTCTCATCCACTAAATAACCGATTCGCTCTAGTTCTAGCTGGCTGATTGGTTGCCCTCTTTAAGGCACAGCGAGGAGAAGGGAGGGAGGAAGGGGGCAGGAGGATGCTGGGTCCGCAGATGTCTGAGTGTATCTCAGTTTTCCATCTGAGCGCGTTGGCGCCATTGGAGACCGCAGCAGCCAGGGGGGGGGTATACCAGTCTTCATCTTTGCGATCCTTGCTCGCCCGTGAACATTGATAATCAACTCTTTCTGAAGTATTTGGCATAAGCATGTAGTCCTTAGGCCTGTTTACTTTGTATATCGACGGGCTTGGTACATTTGTCACATCCAGTAAGAGCTTTTTGATGCGAGTAATTATCTCGTATACGCAGTGTGCCTATTAGACTGTATCTGCAACGATCACTGACCACGTTGTTTTATAGTGGGCACCGAAGTTCATGAACCAGTGACCGAAGTCTTTTATTATAGTTTCAAGTAGAAATTCAGGTTTCGATGGCAATTAGCATAGAACATTGTCATAACTTAATTTCGACTTAATGCTGAGTGAGTGCTTGGTGTTTTTACATCTGGACGTATTAATCACATTTAGTATGGCGTACCTCCTACTTTTCGTTGTCCGGCGTGACATCACTTTTACACATATTAGTGGTGGACATCGCCGTTCGTTATGGTCGAATCATCTTTCCCAGGAGGAGCATACAAACGTCTCATGTCATATACTCACCTGGTGGGCAATTAGGGCTTAAACTTAGTATTTAAGGGCAGGTTTTTGGAAAATGAATAATTCTGAGTACTTTTAATACGCCCGTGTGGGTTTATCATGTTTCAATATCAGAGAGTTTATTAGCATTGTTCGTAGGGTATACAAAATGCCTCAAATCGGTCATGGTATTTCACAGGAATCCTTTCCTAAGAATATAGAGATACTTATGTGACAGTTCAGCTGTCGTTACCGACGATGTCCAGCGTTTGCCCCACAGCAAGGGGGCAGGGGAAGCAGGGAGCATGAACTAGTTTATCGTGATAGTTGACCTACACAGCATCCACCGCATTCTCCTTCCTCACTTCTCTGAGCCTGATGTCAAGACGGAGTGAAAAAGACCGGAGACGGGGCCGGGCGCAGGTGACCGGCGGGGCGTAGACCCACGTCCCGCTCTCTGGTCCGCCCACGATGAATCAAGTTTTCACACAAACAATTGGGGGGGGGGGGGCTACTCAGATCCTATCAAAGTGGAAGTGCCATAGATGTCACCTCTAGGAGGGAGTAATTGCAGTCCGACTCTCCGTCCTGAAAGGAGGACTGAGTTATCCCGTTATTTGGCAACTTTATGTGCCAGGACCTCTGAGCGCCGTAGAGACGGAGTACCCAGAGTCGACTTCGTTCCCTCTTCCCTAACCCACTGTCTGAGCCGGTCAGTCATCTGATGCGGGATTGGACACAATTGACTGACCAGGCCAAACAGCCCCTCTTCGCGTGTTACTCACAGCCTGCCCCAGAAAAATAGGTTTCCACATAAAGGAGGGCACTCGACTGGGCTTTCGCATGCGCGGGAGCCCGTTCGAGGGCGCATCAAAAAGGCGCTATTGAGCCTGACTCACAGCCCACCAGTCGACCACTCCGCACAAGCAGACACACACACACACACATAGGCACCAGTCGATTACCCAAACAGTTCAATTAACTGATGCGGAGACCGGGTGCATGGATCGATAGAACTAAAACAGCCCGTCTACGCGTGCCACACACGGTCCCGCCCCCACAAAACCCACCAAGTTTTCGGGCAGCAGGGGTGGACTGCGCCGGTCTCATATGCGTTAGAGTGCTATTGGGACGACATGGAGAAGAAGCTGAAGAACACGCGCCTATGGTGGGTAATGCGGGACGGGCACGTGTATGTGGTATATGTGCTGGTGGAAGATGCGTGGTAGGCGCTCACGTAATGGGCGTTTGTTATCAGCACGTTAGCTAGCTAGTATTAAGTGCAAAAGCAGATCATGTTCTAATATTTGTACTTCCCAACGGACTCCAAGTTTAAAAAATGGACGTAGCTTTATACAGGTCAGACGCCAGCCGCTAAACTGAAACATGTTTAGATGAAAAAATGGAGTCCACAGAAGCCGTGAAACGCGCCCAAAAATTCATCCTTATATAAGTAGGGATATTTTCTTGAGCATGACTAGCCCGTTTGCCCGGAGGGCTTCGCAGACTAGAGCTAGCATCTTATCCGGGATGAATTTGCATGAAATTGTTTTCCATGCCGGTGGCTACTGCTGCCCCACGTAAGTAGCCATTTTTTCCAGAGGCCCGCTCAAAGACTTTAATTTGACGCCTACACTGTATGAACCGTCTTTGTCGTTCTGGATACGCCTGGCTCAACACGCATCTGAATAGAAGCGCAGAGGTATGGATCGTCTGGTGACACCAGTCATTCCCTGTGATATCGGATTTCATCACAGCCGCTCAGTTTCGCTCCATAAGCGCTGACTTTGGAATGGGGAAGGGGGGGGAGGCTTTGAGGCCTGCATTCTCATCCCCCCCCTCGGTAGTAGTTGCATGCGTATGCATAAGTAAAAAAAAGAGGAAAAAAGGAAGAGCACTGAAACATTTTGTTTGTCGTTCTGAACCTTCGAACTCGTGTGGAATGGTAGTAACACCAGAACGAGCGACAACTATAGGGTGTGTTAGTTAATCATCGATTAATGGCGCAAGACTGAAGGCGACTGCGTAGGGCTCTGTACGTCGGCGTTAGATCGACAAATCGATTGACTGAGTACTTATTAAAAGCTCAGGCTTCAGTTCATTCTCGGCCCATTTCGTTTCCAGCGTGAGCAATTGTCTTGACAGCGCTGAAGTTAAACTCATGACCCATTTTGGGGTTGTGGGCGGGCACTTTTGATAAGGCGTAGCCTCGTCGCTCAGCCAGCTCATGCTCGTGTATGCGTGACCCGAGCATGCGTCCAGTCTGGCTTCCCTTGTTACAAGGACAGTTCTGACACGGGATGTAATACACTACCCCAGATCGCTCCTCGGGATTTAGTCGGTCTTTGCTTTTCATGACTTTGCAGACCATGGTGGCTTTGACCCTGTATGCAATTCCAACATCTGATTCCGCACCAATGGCCTCGGCCGCTTCTGAAACGTTCTTACTGCGTGGCAGAGAATGCCATACCCATGGTGGTGTTGCTGTTTGCTGCCGCCGCGGTGCGACCGCGTAGACAGCGACTTATAAATTCCTTCGGATGGCCATTCTGCATAAACCAGTCGCGGAGATAACGGGCCTCACGTGTTCTTTCCTCCTGTTCGCTGTAATGAGTCTGGATCGGTTTGATGAGTGTCGCGGGCACTGGGGTGTTTGTTTGCAAGTAGTCATGCTTGTGGTCATTTAAGCCCCGTTTAGCACAGTAGATGATATGCTGCAGCTGTTTTAAATCAAGCCGCGTTTTGTGAAATGTCACAAGATGCCAACCGAGGAAGCATGTATTATGTGCAGCTGGGCTGGTTGCGGTCAACAGGCGGGCCACAGGCAGGAGATCCCGGGCGCGTGTGTCGCCGTGCCTGTGTGTTACCCATACGTGTGAAATCCACGAGGGCGTGTGCCCGTGTCCGATTTGTCAATTGACTGGTGTATAGGCGTCTGTGATTGGTCGACCTGTTCGGCTACGAAACAGTCGTTTTGGGCGTTATCCGGATGCAGAGAGCTGATGCGCGGTGATATGGACGGAATGAGAAACTCGTCTGTCAGGCGAGAACTCAACGACATGTTCGGCCATGAGGCACGAAAAGCCAAGAAACGGTTGGCGTGAAACTTTCGTATGCATATCAGCCAGTACCACTCCCGCGTTCCCGCCATCACTGGCAATCACAACCGATCCTCTCCCGTCCCTGAGCTCTCCACAGTCTTGCTCTCAGCAAGTAAAATATCTCCGTAGGCATATCTTACCGCGGACGTTTACATAATTATCTGATAATGCCGACTTTTTCGAAAAAGTTTCTCACCAAGGTCTCCCTGTTCATCAAACATACGTCGGATAGGTCTGCTGTGGATCTGGTTATTGTCTGGTGATATCGCGATTGTTCTAACTATAAAGCCCATCTAGGTGGCGGGTATGGTCCTGCTTTCGTAACATTTACGGCAACAAATAAGACTGAAAAGGACTGGTTAAGGGTCATTTGTCGTGCCAATACCAGGAATATCAGGGATATGTTGATACTGAGCTTGACAATATGCGATCGCCTGCGATGGCCGTAGGCTAGCAACATGAAACGATGGTTTCGTTGCAGTCTTCAATCAAACCAGACCCATGACGACTTATCACAAATCTGGGGTGACCCTCAACGCGTCATAAGCTCATTGCCCAACCCATGGAACGTTAAACCCAATAGCCAACTGGACTCGTGTTGAACGCTCAGACCGTCATTTCAGTCATCCTTGTCTTTATCTCGAG
>CACRXP010000006.1:718320-728396 GCA_902702965.1 Spirometra erinaceieuropaei | reverse complement strand
TTGGTGCCACTGCACGCACAAACGACTGAAGTTTACTGGCCCGCCCTACCCCCTATGCAACCAGAGATTGCTCTGCGTTTTCTATGCGCTGCACCAAATTGTGTTCATGGCGCTCCCGTCCATGATCATGTGCCATGTGTGCTGCATTTCATTGGCCTTACGCGGATGGAGGGCAGAAGTGCAGCTAACACGGTGATCAGAGTTGTGCTCAGCGACGAAGGGGGGGGGGGGCGCACACTTTACTGACCTGTGCGACCCCTCTGCTGCAGCCAGTATCTACCCCCCGTCCTCCTATCTAAGCCTAAGCATTAATGCGTGCACCTTCTCAGAAGGCAGAACGCCTGCTCGTCACGCGTCACTGGGGCGGTCCAGAATATGAACCCTGACCGTGTACTTTAGACTTTAGCCCGCGGCCCCACCAGAGCATCACTGTGGCCACTACTCTCCACCACTCACTTGGAGATTTGTAGTCTCACATCTTCAGACGCTCAGTCACGTCTGGACCTTCTACAGGCCTTTGCGCTAGGTACCTACTTGGAGAACGTTTTTTTGTGGGGAAGCAAACGAGTGAATCTGTCCGCAAGCGAAGCATGTGGGGAGGATCAAAGGGATGGCGACTGACCAAACGTCGGCGAAGGGTCTCTTTTCACCACATCTCAGGCAAGCGGGGCTTTGTAGTCAGCCTATTCCTCGAGAGAGAGAGTAGTCTTTTAAACTGCGAGGACACTGGCAAAAAGGCAAATTTATCATCCTTGTCTCATGCTTTTCTTAAAAATAAGTTTTTATTACTGCCTCACTCTTTATACGGTAACTGCAGGAACTTGCATCTGCATCTTAGGAAAGAGCTCTCTGTAGGAGTTGTGTATATTTTTTTTCAGACAACGCAAGCTTTATCAAGTGCTGTTACTCACTAGCAAAAAAGAACAGTTGATTTTTGTGCGCGAGATTAGGGTACCTAGGAAGTTTGGAGGCCATCTGCGGAAAATACTATTCAATTATTTTAGTGGGGAGAAATTTCTGTTGAAAACAGGAAAGGCCAAATTGTCTTTTCAGTCGTAACATGGGGGATTTTCGCAGAACTTAAATGAATTTAGTTGCCGTTTGTTAGACTGCCCACTGGCCTTAGCCACAGGATTAATTCTAGGAAGTGTGCCAATGCCTAGACTCTCAACCGCGCATTACTGAATGAGAGACCGTGTGATGAGTAATTTTCTCCGCCTTCCCGCATTAATGCGTTATTTCTTGCAATGTTCTGATTCAGCTTGACCCTTATGCAGGCATTTTTGATCAGGTTGACACCCAAGGTGCCCACAAGGCCATATCGCGTGTGTTCTAGACCGCCTCCCTAGGCCAAATGGATAAAACGCAGAGGGCGCCGCGGCCTTATTCACCCTGCCTTTCCGGCGTTGCAGGAGGCCACAAAATCTGAAGATGTTCTTGACACATCACCACAGGGGACGATCTCCTTGGCTTTATGCTAATCCAACTCAGCTGGTAGCTTTGCCTCTCGGAGAATTTTCTATTTTGAACTTTTTGGGAGATGTCATGCCGTACCCACCTGCCTGCGTCGGACCTCCGCGTTGCGCTCTCCTAACAGCATTTAATTGAACAGTTGAACGAGTTCCAAAAATGACGACCTGTGGCCGATATGCGTGTGGGCACATGTAAGGGCCCATTAACAAGCCATCTACTGGGTTGTCGCGTGTGGTCCAGAAGTACCATCGACAGCGACAAGAGATACTACTCCCCCTGCGTCCGAATTGGCACAGGGACAGTGACTTGCACTTGAACTAATTCGTGGGGACAGTAGACTTGTAAAGCATCGACCGCACTCTCCCCTTCTTCGCCCGCCTGGGCCCTCTGTCAAGACGGACTGGAGGCTCACAGAGGCTGACAGAGCCAAACGAGTCGTCTGCGCGTGCCACACACAGGCCGGGTTTTCACAGAAGGAGGTGACCGGGGTCTCACTTTCGTTGCAGTACCATAAAGGCCACACTAAAAGGGAGCCATTGCAACCTAAGAGGGCTGAGTCATCCAGCTTTCAAAGCCACTGCTGTTAAGACAACGTGATATACAGTGAGTGACCGATCTCATGAAATGTTGGCTGAAATTCTGAAATGGGTTTTTTGATTAGGAAGGTTTCCTTATGTAAGGTTTAAACATTCATTATCATGGGGCATAGTCCTACTATGTTTCGGATTCGACGGGATGTCAGCTTTTGAACGCTTTACATTTTAACCTTCTGCAGAAACCTTACTTGGTAAAAATGGTTACTAAAGTAGCATACATTCTTCACATTGATTTTCGATGGTTTTGCAAATTTAAATATATTTTATAGAAACCACGGACAAAAATGCTTTCTTTCAGTCATTTGACAGAGAATCAGATTATATTTTATACTCGAAAAAATATTATCATTAGATTTAAAAAAAGTTTTCTAATTCCCGATTTGCAGCCTGATCAGCCGTTGCATTAGCGCCTTGTGATTTCAGTCTGTAAGGTCCATGTGTTCCCCGCGAAGAAAATCACATATTCTTCTATGCCTTTAAAAAGATAATATATAGGATACACAAAATTTTGCAATGGATGCAGACCATGTTGTACATTTCATGAGGAGCAGTGGTAAACAGACAGGTACGATGCTGTATGAATGGGCATTGCACGGTCTCGAAAAATCTCATAATTAGAAACTTTTTCAAAATCTAATTATACCTCTTCTTCGAGCATAAAATATAAAGACGACGTGATTCTCTATCAAGCGACTGAAAGAAAGCATATTTTTGTTCGTGGTTTCTGTAAAACATATTTGAATTTTCAAGACCATCGAAAATCAATGTGAAAAAGACATGCTATTTAAGTAGTCACTTCTTACCAAATACGATTTCTACGGGAGACTTAAATGCAGTGCATTCAAAAACTTACATCCCGCCGAGTCTAAACTATTATAGAATTATGCCGCAAGAAAAACAGTTTTGCAACCGCGCTTAAGAAATTCTTCCTAATCGAGAACACATTTCAGAATTTCATCCAACACTTCATGAGATCGGTCACTCACTGCTGCTCTCAGCGTGTTTCTCATTCCAAAGATCAGAAGTCTTGTTCGAAAGCTATTTTTACTGTCTTGACAAACTAGGTGTTTCGACAGTGTGTCACGCACCGTCTAACCGTCACCACTTCTGTTGATAGTCTCGTTGAATGATCCTGGGGGGAGGGGGGGGGAGGAGGGGACATTCCTAGGCATTGCTGGCCGTCGTATGCTATCAAAATAACAGTTCTTCACAAACTTCGTCAATTACTAATTCTTCCCCAACCGTCTCCTGAAGTTTTCCCTCGCGCTGTAATGTACGTGGCCATTTTTGGCTGTGTGACCTTTTGCTAATGAATTGTTTTCGAGAGAAGGCACCATAATCCGGTCACCCCCCTCCCGAGGCACAGGTTTCGTCCGTCGCGTAACCTCCAAACGTGGCATTTCAGATCGATACTATATAACAACGCCTTTAGCATATTGCGGACACTCATCCCGTTCTCTAGTAAATTGATTTCGCAAACAGCTACTTAAAGAGCCAGGTGTTTGTAAACCGTCGATCTGGCGCATAGACAAGAAAAACGCGGTCAGCAGGGAACTTCTGTGTCAAAAGAGAACGAAATGGTTTACGCACAAGCCCTGGGCAAGGTGGGAAGGGAGGCCTTTTGGAGTTAACATTTGTCGAGTTTTGTGTAAGAGGATTACCGCACCGCCTCCACAAATAGGGAAGATCGTCAGCATACAGCCTGCTTTATTGCAAATATGTGCAAATCCATTGTTGTCTCCTACGTGACAGTAATAAAGCAGGCCCGTCCACTGCTTCCCTTACGTTCTGTTTGGAGCCTAACTCATGAAATCTTAAATGATACGTAAATACTACTTCCATTATTAAGGACCACTTGAGTAGGGTTGCAATACCGATTAGCATACAACATAATCTCCAGGTAATTCATGCACGTCGTGATAGTGGCATTTGAATGCGCGTCTACAAAAATGGCCACCTAGGTAGTATGCTTTTAGTCGGCTTCCATACCTTGAAAATGTGCTACTAAAGTATGCAAAAACCGCCCCCTTTGTGCTAATTTTGCATCAGATTAGTGTTTCCTCAGTATTAAGCAAGTTCACTAATTTCCGAATAATTTTTAACTCTACCTGCGGTTGCACATACATTCCGAGTTTCCAATTTACAGCCTGTGCACGCACTTTCCATCTCAGGTAAATAATACATTCCTCTATGCTATTCAGCAAATCCCATCCAGTGCTCATAAAATTTTGTAAAATCTATGGTCAACTCATATGGCATAGGCGGCATTAACTGACGCGCAGATACAGTCCCGGAATGTCTCCTAATCCCAAACTTCTCTTAAGCCAAGAGTTGCCTCTTCTTCATGTAAAAAAATCTGTTACAAAATAAATACCAAAGGGATGTTTTATCATACCTCCTTTGGTATATGCTTGGATTTCCAGTAGTATCGAGAATTGTTCAGAAAGTAGTCATTTTTTGTGTAATGATTTTTCCAGGTGACTGAGGTACAGCTCATTTAAAAACCGGCGTCCAGATATATACTTAATACCTTGTAATTGCGTTACAATAGGCAGTATTGCAAACCTACCAAAGTGACCCCCTATTGGGATATTATCTCGGCATTTCGGTCAAAGTT
The DNA here is from genome assembly GCA_902702965.1 of Spirometra erinaceieuropaei. Classification (NCBI taxonomy): domain Eukaryota; kingdom Metazoa; phylum Platyhelminthes; class Cestoda; order Diphyllobothriidea; family Diphyllobothriidae; genus Spirometra; species Spirometra erinaceieuropaei. The sequence goes on along the minus strand of CACRXP010000006.1, from coordinate 723,710 downwards.
GCTCGATTAAGACTACCTACTTCGTAAAATTCTGCTGTCACCGCTGCGTCTATGTGTTAGCTCATGAAATGTTAACCAAAATTCTGAAATGCGTTTTAGACTCCAAAATATTACTTAAGCAGGGTTGTGATATTAATCACCATGCAGCATAGTCGCATCATGATTCAGTTACTTCAGAATGCGGCTTTCTAAAGAAATTCTTTTCGGCCGCCTGCAAAATTTTCACTCGGTAAAAATGACTACTTAAGTAACATTAAATTTCATTGATTTTCGATACCCGTATAAATTTAAATATATTTCGTGGAAAGCGTCCAGAAAAATATTCACACCTTTACTCATTTTGTAGAAAATTACGTCTTCTTCGAATTTTGTACTTAAAGAAAAAGTATAATTAGGTTTTCGATAACCTTTCCGATTCCCGAATAATTTTAAACTCGGCTGGCTTGTACACTTGCACTCAGGGTTTTCGATCTACAAGCTTTACATTTTCTGCGCACGAAAATTCACACATTTCTCTACGGTATTAAGGGGAGACTGTTTAGGAGTTCATAAAATTTGGCAGTGCATTCCAGCTACATTGTAAAGTTTACAAGCCATATTAGTAAATGCAGAGACACCATGTTTTGTGAAGGAACATTTCACGGTACTCAAAAATCTCGCAGTTAGAAACTTTTTAAAACCGACTTATACCCTTCCTTCGAGCATAAAATTGGAAAAAGACGTAATGTTCCACCGAATGAGTAAAAGAATGCATATTTTTATGCATATGTTTCCATAAAATATGATTAAATTTTTAAGGGCGTCAAAAATCAATGAGGAAAATTCATGCTGCCTAAGTTATTATTTTGTATAGTGTGACTTTTGCATGCGGCCGGCGAGAAGTTCGTTCGGAAGCCGGCGTCCCGAGGTGACTGAATTATTATGCGATTATGCTACACGATGACTAGTTTTACAGCCCCACTGAAGTAGTCTTTTAAAAACGAAATAAAAAACAGTCCAGAAGTTCGGCAAACATTTCGTGAGTTAGCACATCTACTGTACTTTGTAAAATTCTGCTGACACCGCTGTGTCCTCCTACCCTATCTTCTATATCCCCTTGTGTGAACTTCTGCCTTCGTTAACTGGAGACTGGGTAACTCGGATATCACACAGTAGGGTGGAGCCCCTGTGACCCATCCTTAAGTCATGAGGACCGAGTTAGCCTACCATGGCTGTTTAACAGCTCGTCAAATTTCTTCGTAGTGTGAAAGGCAGTACGGCAGTATTGATGTCACTCTTTCTCTATCTCTCCTCCCCTCTCCGTCATGCTTAAGTGGCAGAATTGAGCGAAGTTAACTGGTGATGAGATCAAATGCAGTCACTAATGTGACATAACGCCACTGTCTCGCCCGTGCCAGACACCTGTTCGACGCCCTTTTACAAACCCACGTCATTAATCTAAAGCGTCGCAAACAGTAACGTCGCGTGTGAAGTTGTTATGTTTGACAGAAGTCAAAAAGACGAAGGGGCCCTTCTCAAAGTCTGTGGTTGGCTCGCTCTGCGGCCGAATAAGAAATTCGACCTAACCCTGCATAATTATGCCAAAAAGGGTGTCTTTAAGTCGGCCTTTATAAAATACGCCAGTCTATCCCTTTCTTGCTTCGCCTTACAGAAGCACCCTGTGCCAGCCTGACAGCCGCGTCTATCCGGCAGTCCCAGTCCTACAAAAACCTCGACGATGCATCGGCGGCGGCGGCGGAGACGGCGACGACAACAACATTACAATCGCCATCAGCAGTGTCCCCGAGCTTCCAAGATTTTTCGGCTGACACTGCAACTGCCGCCGGGGCCACACCTCCACGATACTCTACTGCAGCAAGCTCGATTGAGGCTCCAACGCGACCGTCAATGGATGCGACCGGCAGTCGGCGCCGCATCTCCGTGTCGGTGCGCGAAATGACGCGTCGTCTTCTGGCAGCAGTACTGCGTCAGTCCACGGATGAGGCAGAAGAGGCGGAGACAGCCGAGGGCGACGATGTGGACGGTCCGCAAAGCAGCAACATTGGCGTGGAGAGTTCGCGACGTGTCTTTAAGTCACGCGCTGCAGGCGGCGGTGGAGCCCGGCGAACTGGGATCCGACCCAGCGGCGGCGGCGGTGGTGGTGGTCGCAAGAATTCCAATGCCTTTGGTAGCACTAGCAGTCTGACTAGCTCTCGTGGTGCAGGCGGCGGTACGATGAACGCGCTCACTGTCTCCGGCATCTCAGAGAGGTTGGCACGCAGGAAGAATAAGCAGGCGAAAAACCGACAGGCTGTGGACGAGGGCCACTACAATGTGAACGCGATTGGTGACGCGGCGGTAAGTGAGCTCCTTTTGTGTGTGTGTGTGTCTCCTGGTCGTCTGTTGTGTGGACCAGGGGGTGTGGTGGAACGCCCAGGGTGAGGATCCGTCCGAGCCATCCACCTGTGGCCTCCCTCGTCTCCGGTCTTCTTGACTCCGTCTTGACACCGGATTCAGGTGGGGGAGAAGGAGAGTGTGGTAGATGCAGCGCAAGTCTACTGACACTATAAGCCCCTGCGCAAGTTGCTGTCGCTGCTTTCACCTCCAGTTGTGGGGCATACGGTGGACATTGTCGAAATCGGCGGTCGAACTATCGTGTTTGTGTCTGCCCGCGGCCTAATGGCGGGGCGTTGGACTCAATCACCATAGATTCCGGGTCTCAATCCCAGGTTTGCCATACCTGGGATTGGGTATGGCCGACCGATGATGGCTAATAAACCAGAGATGACTATCCCAGTTTCCCCCGTCCCTGTTAGGTTTGCATTATTTATATATGTCATGGTAGATGGGCACTCACCGACCAGGTTACGGAACATGCTCGTCCCCTTATGGATTGGGGCTCCAACTAGAACCCTCGCAGGCAGTTGCATGACGACTACTGGCCATTTCTGGCCATTAGTCGATCAGTTAGTCATATGCATCCCCGTGTGTAGACCACCTGAGATTTGGACACGGGTTTTCTGGTCATTGAGTGTGACGCTCTAACATTGAGCAAGGGGCCCGTTGTTCTGTCGATTGTTTTACAAAATATTAGTCATGGTAGATCGATGCTCATCGATCAGCTTAGGAACGTGCTTGCCCTTTTTTGTTTTGGGGTTCAAGCAAGCCAGGAATGGCCATTCCGGTCTCCGTTTTATTTGTTGGTATCCCTTTATCTGATTTATACCCCTGGTTGCTGCGCGGCCCACAAAAGAAGCTGTGTTCGAACACCTTTTCACTTGGCCTATTGTTACTGTAGTAGCGAGGATCTACTGAAGAAAGACCTGGCTTACTTGTATCGGTTTTTCCGACCCGACGGATGCCCGGTCAGCTTAGTGAAGAACTGTCTCAAACGCCAGAGACAACCACAAAGCATCGGCTCTAACGGGGACAGGGCGTCACGGGAATTCTACCCCCTGCCCTGCACGCCTAGAATTTCCGAAGCGATCGCTCGGCAATTAAATCAATTCGGCATCTCCATCTCTTGTGTTTGCGCACACCCTTGAGTGTGATCGTGGCTTCAACTGGGAGGCAACTGAAGTGATCGCCAGTGCCAACACCAAACAGGCGCGAACATTTCTCAAAGTTTGGCACTCTAACAATAACAGCATCAACCGCCATGTCGACCTTTACGCTCACTACGAGGGTTTACGTTCACGGCTCACGCTGCTAGTCCGTGTTCGGCCATGTAGAAACTGCACCTCCCCAACAGAGTGAACCACAACTGAAACCCTCAACACCTCCCCTACTTTCGAGCACCTATCTAAACACGTTATCCACTCCCCTCACATAGACTTCTGTTTTGTCGATGTAACCTCCTCTATATTCCCCTGCCGTCTAGTGCCATTATCTCTCTCCCCATTATTCGTCCGACGACGGGTATATCACCAGTACATCTCGATTTTCCAACAAGCCTTCTCATTTTTATTATAACATTTAGAAATACATACTACCTCCGTTATTCAACATGTATGCATGTTGGAAGGGGTTTTACCCATCAGATTACGAGACTAGCTCGTTCCGTTATGCTTTCGGGCTCGATATAAAGCCCCACAGACGGTCGCATAGTTACTATTAATATATGCAAAGCGAGGTTACCCACGATGACAAGAGAAACTGGAATGGCCATTTCCGACTTATTGGCCGTCATCAGCAAACAATACCCGACCCCAAACCTAGAGACCCTCCGCCTGTAGCAGAATTAGCCATATATGAACAGTAGTGATACAGAGTAGTTTCTACTTCAAGCCAGATGATAACTCTGTGCTATATTTCTTAAATTCCCTGTTTTACACTTTTAGGAGATGGACGAGTTAGACACCCACCTAGATAATGACCACTTCCTGCTCTCACTGGAGTCGGCGGTGTTTCAAGGCATCTACGAACACCACGTACCTGCACTCGCGCCGACCTTGTACACTCATTTTGATGGCGTCACTACCTCGGGCGACGCTGGGGGTTCCTCCCGGATGGTGACCGATGGCCACTTCTCCGAAGCCCGTTTGCTCACCTCGGCCTCCGCCTCATCCATGCTGCAGGCCGGTGATCTAGGTTTACTAGATGTTTATGGCCTTGGACATTTTGACAGCGGATATGCCGCCAGGAGTTCCTACGGGAAGCAACGCCAATTCGCCGTCCCTCGACGCCCCTTCCTCCCGCCTGGCTCTCCCGTGATCGGCTTCGCTTTTCAGCAGTTGCGACAAAAGCAAGGTTTGGATTCCGGTACCGACGGAAAATCAATGCAGCACAATGAAGTCCCCGAGTGTAGAGAACAGAGTTAGTTCAGTCTTAGCTGCTGTTTCTTCGTCGCATTCAGACCTATATACCCTCCCTCCCCCCTGCCGGGGCAGGGGGGGGGGCAAAATGAAGGCGTAAGTAGCTTGAGAGAGCTCGGCTCCGATCGAATTTGGGCTGCATTCGATCGATAGTGACCCTGCGTTAGACCAACACGGGGACCATATTGGATTCCAGCAGGCGTTATCGGGAATGTACACCTATAAAAAATGCCAACTTTCGGAGTGCGGTGGCAGGCCCCTGCTCATGTCGCGCCAGTTGGTCAAGTTTTTGTTGTGAATCAGGCGGTGTGGTAGTACGCCCAAGTGCGGGTCCGGCCGTGCCAGCCACATGCGCCCTCTTCGGTCTCCCTGATACCGGGCCCATTTGGGGAGGAGGGGAGAGAGTGCGGTAGATGCTGCGCAAGCCTGCCATCACCATAAAAGAAATCACGCGCAGCTCTCATCTTGCTGTGGAGCACACAGTGGGTCACGACTTTGTGCATGCCCATCGCACGCCCTAGGTGGAGGCTTCCATGTCGCCTAAGCCATTGTGTCTAAGCCCATCACCAGTCAGTCGACGAGCAAGTGTGGGCCACT
>CACRXP010000006.1:699183-718244 GCA_902702965.1 Spirometra erinaceieuropaei | reverse complement strand
ATGGAGGTACTGGAGCACTTCAACGCACTACAATGAATCTGACCTGCTAGGAACCGCCATAACGCGATACCAGTTACGGCGTAGAAAGTTGTCAGCTCGGAGTTAAGGTCAGTTTGCAATGGCCCCCTAGTGTGGCCCGTAAAACACGGAGAGTTACGGAACCGGGAGTTCATTGCTGCAAAGGTCTCACAGCAGTAGACGCCGCAACTGTTACAGTGTCGGCTCGTCTGCGAGCAAGACAGACTTGCATAGCGTCTACTGGGAGGGCAAAGTCAGGCCGACTGGATGTGCATGCGGGCGCATCTCAATCAGTATAATCCGATTCACACGACTGTCTCCCCGCTGTCCCCTCCCCCCCTGGCGTGGGTGGTAATCGACTGACTCGCCACTTCCAACAACTGTAACAGATGTCTTTTTTAACTAACGCGTCAGCCAGCCTGCCAGATCGGCTCGCAGATAGGTCATCCCATGTTTTGCTCAACCTCGGCAAAATAAACCCACCCAAACCTCGCCCCCGTTCATAAGTGAATTATTTTTGGGTCTGTGTAGATGGCAACGAGGTTACTTGGAGAGCCTGTAACGTAAAAATCGAGTTAGGTCTGTGTAGGTGGTCTTCTGTAGGCAAGGGTTGGAAGTGTGGGGTCTGATAACTGAAAAGACAATAAGGTCTAAGGGTCAGTGCCGTTGTCTTTTATCCATGAGAAGTCTCGGTAGAATTAAATGTAACTGTGTCTGAAATTGCGTTCACCAAATGCACCTTCTGGGGTATATCTGATTGCCTTCCTTTGGTGAGGACATTCACGGGACGAGTTTTAGTCGGTAGCGACTTATTATGCACTATCATTGAAATGACGCTCACCAGTCAGGGTACGGGGCGTACTCGCCATACCGTTTGTATGGAACTCGCTCGTCCCGTTGTGCCTTACGGGCTCTCTCGAGACCAACCAGCAGCAAAACACTTCGGGGGTTGTGTATGACTGGCTGACGGCGGCTAATAGGCCAGAGGTGGCCATTCCAGTCTCCCTTGCCTTTGTCGGCAATAACATTCTGCCGATATATGATGTTCGAGGCTCTCACCAATCGTCTTTATGGAACTCACTCGTCCCGTTGTGCCGTAGAGCTTTCTCGAGCCCAACCAGCAGCCGCACAGCAGAATTGTATTACCGACAAAGACAAGGGAGACTGGAATGGCCACTTCTGGTTTATTAGTCGTCGTCAGCCAGTCATACCCAACTCCGAAGTGTGGAATACCTGGGGTTCGATCCCGCGACCTGTTAGTTAGAAGTCCAACACCTCTAACCACTGAGCCACGGGCTCGTCCTGTTGGTTGCGATCGGATTATGCAGTGGTAAAGGGGCGCTCACCGATCGTGCGAGTTACGTAACAGGCAAACCTGGCGCAGTTGGTCTACCACTGGGGTCTACCATCGAGCCGAAGTTCATCAGTGCCTCGCCACCTGTCATTCTCTGTCGCTGCAGATCGGGTATTCAATCAGGAATGGGCGCACACTGATCTACTGGCTTCACGAAGCAAACATGGACCGTATGGGTGGCAAAGGTCTAAAACAGGCAACCAATTACAAGACCGAAGTCGGCCAAGTCACGATAGCAGCTAGGAGGGACGACAGAGAATGCAGGTAGATTGACACAGTACTGCCTCGGACTTATTTGGCCTGCATTCAGCCAATCATAACCCTGACCAACAGCAGATGGGACCAGAAACACAAACATGGGCACAGACACACCTCGCTCAGTTGGTCCACCACGGGGGTCTACCAGATGGGCCATAAGCACTTCATCGAACCGATTATTTATCATTTGTCATTCTCGTAGTTGCAGATAGGGCATTTATGCAAGCTGGAATGGGCGCATACCGATCTATTGGCGAGGCATTGGTAGGTTTCTATTCGATGAGGTGCTTATGACCCATCAGTTGGACCAACTGCGTCGGTTGTGTCTGTGCGCATATTTGTGTTTCTGGAAAAATCCAGCCGGGTGCGTAAACGGTGGACATGGTGCGAGGAGGGGGCAAGTTGTGGGTCAACTGGTTTTAGTCACGGCGGAATCTCGTCGGACCGTGATTACGCCTGTACGTCATGGGTCATCAGTCACGTGTGGAGTTCATAAGGTGACAGGCGAGGGAATTAGGTTATTTCCTTCACCGACTTAATATGCCAGTACGAGGTTGATCACGTGGTCCTTGTTTCCTCTTTCTGCTGCGGCTTCCAAATAACGTAGGAGACGCCCAGTTTACGCTGGAAGTTGGACATTAAACAGATCCAGCACATAGCGTGATCTACTTACGTTAGTAGCTGCATATAAACTCGTACATGCAGTTCGACGTGACTTGCATAGACCGGACATCTTTTATTGGTCTACGTGGAATAACCACTGAACAACAAACTAGAGGTGACATACGTCCCCTGTAACCCAATATCGCTCACTTGTACAACTGTCTGTCCCCTCACACCATCCCCACTCACACCTCTGATCCAAATTCCCTGCAGGTTTTGACGTCTAGATTGCTACGCGCTTTGCTTGTTCGTCTAGTCCCTTCCGAAAAATGCCTTTTTCTCCTGCAGAGCATAGTAATTGACCCATCTCATGCAATATGTCTAAATTGATAGATAAGCAGTAAATAATCTGAAGCCAGTCCGAACGCATCTACCAAAACACTAAACTTACAATGAACGACCTCTGCTTAAGTTAAAACGCAAAATAAGTACCACAAGTAATATTTCGTTGGTGAGAATGAACTTTTTTTTTCAAGAAAAGCGGAAATGTCGAGAACGAAAAAACTCCTGTCACATGAGTGGACTCAAATTTTGGAATTACATAGTGCATGTCCACGCAAATAACTAAATAATTAAAACGTTGAAGCACAGCAATGTCATGAAAATGACTTTTTTCATGCATTTCCATAAAATCTCTTTCAAGAAGAAGTCTGGCACACAGTCCAGTGCGTAACGTCCGGCCATGTGTTGGAAGATCCTGCTGCGCAAAATAAATAAAATTTTCCGCTTTTGTGCTGTTCGATATGTAATTCAAAATGACCTCTCGATGACGGTTATTTTGACAGGAAATCGTAGTGTATTCGCAATTGAGAAGACACTATCGGCATGTTTCAACCAAAGATTGCCTCTAGGCCTTATTACTGCACTTTCGGGGACAAAATCACATTGATTTACGAATCTGACTTTTCGAAATTAATAAAACGTCTGGTATTCAAAAAATAACCCTTTTTTCGCGTCCTGCTTCTTATGCTTTTCCTTGGACAAAAAATTAATTCCTAAGTGGTTCTGGTTGGTTAAACTCTTGAGGTTAAATTACTGTCCCCTAAAGGAAACAAAGCATGCTCAAGTGTGCACACAAAGTCTGGGGGGAGGGGCAGCTATCAACGTAGGAGTTTGCCCTAGCGTAGGGCTACATAGATTTCCGCTCCAATTTGTATACCTATTACCCGATAAAATTACTTACACTCTTATTCTGCACGAAAAAGGGATATTTTCCGGAAGTGACTTGACGAATGAGCAGAGTGCGCAATGCAGTGGGTGCCTAAAAATTATCATATAAATATCTATCATTCATTACGTCTCATTCCGTGTCTGCTGTAGCTCGAACTGGCCCATTTATACAACTCCTCCCCCCTCGCATCTCTGGCCCACATTCCCTGTCGGTTGCGTACTAATGCAATTTGATAGCCCTAGACTGCTTTCTTATTAACCCCTCAGTTTTATAAATGTGCAGTTACCATGGGCAGTAAAACGGGAGGTCACAAAACTTACGGCGACGCTAAATTCCGCCCGTTGTGTCGCCTTCGACTTTCAAATGTTTGGAAATTTCTCACTAGCGTGGTCGGTCACCTCGGCAGATGCCTGTTAACGGTAGTTTTAGATGTTGGTGCATTTCACTTAATTTTCTACGGTTATGCGACTCCCTCGCCCCTCTGCTATGCACAAGTTGGTTATTTCACGTAAGCGCTAAACTGGTCCACTTTATCTCTATTCTCCCCCCGCCCCCCCTCCCCTCACAGCTGTCGATATGGGCTCCATCTCGACTATAGCCACCGTGCTAGCCCCCAGTGCCATTGTTCACGAGGGCGTCAACAGCTCTGACACTGACTCCTCCTCACTCATCTACCAAGAGGGAGGATCTACGCCCACGCACGCCATGGGCACTGTCCCAGGCCCCCTCTCCGCGCCAGTTGCCGCCCCATGCCATGCGTCTTTTGCTGCTGCTGCGACCGCCCCCCTGCCCGGCGCTGAAACCCGAAGACCGTCTCTGCAAGCTCGTCAGCTTCCAGCGCCCGTAGCCTGCGACCTACGACTGAATCGTCACGCCCAAGCTGCGCCAACTTCCCCGGCTGCGCATAAAGAGAAGCCGGAGCCCATGGTGGCACAAATGGACAGCCCACCGGCCGACAGTGGTCACGCCGGATCCTCGAACGCAGTAGGGGAGAGCGAAGTGGGCCAGCCAGCCACAGTCTGCGACGAAGCGGAAGACTTCGACTTCCACTTTGACTTTACTGGGGCAGTCGAAGAGGAAGGCGCAGCAGATCCGACCCTCCGGCTGGCGACTTTTGACTCTGTCGATGAGTCAGACCTGGGTGCCGGCGGTTCGTCAGTCGACAGCGCCAGTGAGATGCTGCCAAGTAAACGTAAGTACACTGATCTCTCAACTATAAGCAGACCTAGTCTATGCGCCTCGAAACGGGACAGTAATTTTAAACTTTCTACCAATATTTTGCTTGTGAATGCAGAGCATGTGTGATGGCGAATACGCTGGCACTGACCACTGGACTTCCACGTGGACGATTGTTGTTGGCTTGTCGACTGGTTGCGTGCACGCCTGTTGTTGTCTCTACCAGCGATTGTCCCATGACGGTGGTTGTTGGTTAGAATGTACCGCCGTCTAAAAACGGACCGCGTAACCACCATACCGTGTTGTCCTGTGGAAGCATACTGTAGTACTCCGAACATCGTATCTCTCTGGGTAGCCATCTTCCGCGGCCCTTTACGCACGCGCCAAGATGGACCAGGAGCCTTTCGCCCACGAAGACTAGATCGTGCAGGGTTCGGAAACACTCTGACTTGCGGTGATTTACCGCCCCGCAAACGATTGTCCTCGAAGGTCGCTTTGTTTGGCGGTGGGCTCGCTAGCGTTCCGGCAAAATACTGTCACGTTTCAGACTAACTGGACGGCCTGTCGTAAAGATAACCCGCAGAGTATGTGGAGGGAGTGTGGGCTTAGGCCGCCGATTCACCGTAATAAGAGTGGATTGAACGTCCAATCAAACCAAGCAACCTGAGACGCAGATGTCTCTGCCTAGCATCCTCCCGAGAAGTGTACGTTCTTCCTAGAGCACGAAGATGAGGTGGCTTAGGAAAACGGGCCCACTAGCTTTGGGGAACGGGCAAAGAAGAGGGAGGCGACCTGGGGGAGAGAGAGGGAGAGGGTAGTTAAAGAGGACCATGAGAGGGCGCGTAGGAGGAGGAGGCATGCAGATGACGAGGGTGGTGGGGTGTGGTTAGAAGGGAAGGGGAGGGCGATGAGGCGTGCGATACGCAGGAAATTTCATGGAGGTCACCGAATTCCACACGACCGTCCCTCAAGTTAGTCAAATGGACATTCTTCAGTCCAGTCAGGACCGATCTTAGTAAGTCTTCCGTTCTCTTAGCTCTCCGGAGTCTACCCTTTTGTAACCTATACTGCAGACCGAAGCTGCGAGGTACTCATATAAGCTCACAACGATAACCCTCCCCTCTTCTGTCTCTCTGTACGGTGCCAGCAGTGCAATAAGTGGGTAAAATACTGCCAGAATCCTGTTATAATAAGCGAGCTTCCTCAAACGAAGCGGCCACTGTTACAGGGTTGTTTGCTTCACTTTCTTCAGTTTATATCATCGCAAATGTTATCGGTTTCCTCAGAATTTTCAGTGTAACAAGAGTTGGAGATTTGAATGGCTCGGCCCGTCTTCTTACATCATCTGGACCGATCCTCTGAAGGAGGAGGGTGGGTGGGTGAGGGAAAGACGGCCAGTCAGCAGATGCTCCCTGTGTCATCCCGATGTTCGCCCCCTCTCCCTACAACGGGCCCAGCAGGGACCCAGGTCAGGTCATGACATGCGACATTAGGTTACGCAGTCACGCCTAGGCGCAGGTTCACTCCGCGCCAGCCACCTGCGTCGATCCCGCATCCGGTCTTCTTGACTCTGTCTTAAGACGACGTCCAGGTAGTTTATGGTGGAGGGCGTGAGTGGGTATGGAGAACAAACATCCCATGTTGCGGGAGATGATTGGAGACTGTAAGCATCAATTGGCAATTGGCTATGCTGTTAACAAGACCTGCAGTGAGCAGTCTAGGGACGCACTTTCGAAATCCATCACATGTGGCCTCAACTTCAGATGACTGCGGGCTCTGTGATTTTTTTGATGCATACTTCAGCAAGCAGACCAACGTATTGCGCAGTATTGGCGACCCCTTCGCTGGATCGTCGTTTCCTGGGCACCGGGATGAAGTTCGCCAATTTCCGGTCAGCCATTATCAATGCAAGCAGTGTTTGAAGGCGTCAAAACGCGTTAAACGAAACCGGTTTCGGAATGGGGAAACTTCTGTGGGCATTGTCACGCCGGCTAAGGCCTGTAAAATCCACCGCACCGACCAAAATCCCCTAACGGCGCCCTCCACGAAGGCCTTTGACGCTAGGTATATCCGGAACATGTGTTAGGAGATCCAATCCAGGACTTCGATTATGTATCCGGAGCAGGAGGTAGGGGAAATTATCTACTTAAGTGCCCACAAGGTATGCAGGCAATTTTCTTAAAGTGTTACACGTGTAGAACTTTCATTTCAGACGTCGCCTGAGAAACAAGTTTATATTTCCCATCGTCGTTACCGACAATGTCCCCCGTTTGCCCCATAGCATGGTGAGCGCAGGGACGGTGACTTGTACGTGAATTAGTTTACAGTGATAGCAGACTTGCGCTGCACCTACCACATCCGTCAGCTCCTTCCCATCCTTGCCGAGGCTCTAATAGACGTCATTGCAGACATAGCTGAGGATCTGATTGCCGACTCAATGAATGACACTGGCGTTGCACATCCGACGAAGTAGACCAGTCAGATCACTGGCCGGCTCATGGCGTATTTTCACTGCACTGCCAACAATTGCACGCATCTGTCACTCAACCTAGATTCGTCTATGGGAACGGGTCAGCATCGTTGCTCTGATTGATAGCTTGATCCTGTAGGACAGGTTCGGACTGCTGCTGCGCGTAAGGCCGCCAACAGCATTACCCTGACTTTTGAGGTGACGTCTTTCGATAGGTGTGTGTGTGAACCGTAGTCACTGCGACCTGCAGGTGCATGTCGTCGTCTTGCATCGCGGATCAGCCTCCTTCTCGCCTGCTCGGTCGTGCATACGCGACACTTTTGAGTACGAGATCTTGCGCAACGGCTGTGTAGCTGTCTGTATGTGTGTGTGTGTGTGACCCAGTTGGCGTGCGTGCTCGCGCGTCCCCCATTTTAGGTGTTGCTTGCATAGTCTGCCTTGTGTGCACCCCGTCAAATGCTGCTTGTTATTCTGCTCACCAAAATATTTCTGTATACAGAAAGCACATCAGAGTTGGTGGGAGCTACCACTGTCTCCCGAGGGGCGCAGTAGCGACCTGCGAAGGAAGTACGCCTATGGTGTGAGCTAGGATTACGAATAATCAGTCGCATTCTTCCCACACCTTCCGTGGACCAGTCAAGGTCACGGCGACTGGAGGAGGGGCGTGACTGACACGGTTGAATCAACGTGTACGTCTTCCTGTAAGCCGATCTTCAAAGGAGGACCCCCATCTTACTTCAAAGCGATCTACCACAGGGGAGGAAAACCATTCCAGCCAGAACCACAGGTCACGCCCAATTCGCGCGCAGCTGCTAGCCTGTGACTGTGCTGGCCTTTACTCATGATGGGACGAACTTCCTGGAGTCTGTATAGTCGCAGGGCGATAGGGAGATCGAATGCTTTCTGTTTTTTGAGTCGACAGGCACAAGAGACCTCTGTGGACACACAATACGGTCTAGAGTCAGGGCTTAGACGGCTCCATGAGTCCGAAATTGCCTGCGTCTCCATCTCATACAACCGAACCGTCCTTTCACGAACGTTCAATTTGCGGGAAAAATGCAACATCTCGTGCTCTTTTGAGGGGATGGAAACCCGGAATTGTTGCCAACGCATTCAGAACCCACTCTACCTCCTCTAGCCACTTGTTTTGCTGACCGAGTCTTGCTGCATTTCCTGCGTCAGGCAGTAATAAGCACATCAAGCAAGTTCCACCCGAGTGTCGCCACAATCCCTCTCTATTTTGGGTGGCTTTTCTCTGTCAGAGGGGGCGAGGATGTTTACCCACCACCACCCACCTCATCCCCCATCCCATTTCGGAGCAGCTGACTTACAGGGCTTCTTATTTTAGCCTGAAGATCGCAAAAACGCTGAAATGTGTCAACTCAGCCGCTGCGGAGAGGGCATAGCTGCCTCCGGCACGTGATATCAGCAGGGTGACAAGGAGCGCGTGCCAAAACACCCACTTTTGACAATCATTGGCGCTGTTGGTGTAGCCTCAGGAGGCGCCGATTTGTCGTTCAGGAAAACATAATGCTGAGATATGAGTATGTATACATTCCGCCTCCCCCCCGCAGCCCGCTGGCGCAGAACCACATCTAGTACGAAAATGGGGGACCTTGACAGCCATCCTCATTGGCCATTCCGTTTCCGAGTCAATTACCTGGTCCCTTTCTGAAAATGAACGTGCAATTTTTCATCAGAAGATCACACGGTCTTCTGTCGCCCACTCCTTACCCTGCGTGGGATTTACTTGACAGTTCGACCGTCACGAGGAGGGACTTGCTGGCAGAGTGCGGATGCGGGGAAGGCGACATGCGTGTGAATTAGTTTATAATGGTGTTGGACTTGCCCAGTATATAGGCAGAAATGGTATTACCGACAAAGACAAGGGAGACTGGAATGGCCATTTCTGGCTTATTAGCCGTCGTCAGCCAGCCATACCCAAGCCCGAAGTGTGGAACACCCGAGCCTCGAACTCGCGACCTGTTGGTTTAGAAGTCCACGCCTCTACGCACCGGGCCACGAGCCCGTTCCCTGTCGGTTTTCGATCGGGAATATACAATGGTAGGGGGCGCTCACTGATCGTTCATACGGAACTCACTCGTTCCGTTGTACCTTAAGGGCTCTCTCTCTCTCGAGCCCAACCAGCAGCCGCACGTCGGCGCATAATATATAGGCAGAAATGGCATTACCGACAAAGACAAGGGAGACTGGAATGGCCATTTCTGGCTTATTAGCCGTCGTCAGCCAGCCATACCCAAGCCCGAAGTGTGGAACACCCGAGCCTCGACCTCGCGACCTGTTGGCTTAGAATTCAACGCCAAAGACAAAGACAAGGGAGACTGGAATGGCCATTTCTGGCTTATTAGCGGCTGCTAGTTGGGCTCGAGAGAAAGAGCCCTTAAGACACAACGGAACGAGTGAGTTCCGTATGAACGATCGGTGAGCGCCCCTTACCATTGCCCATTATCTATTACACTCCCTCTCCTTACGCACCTCTGCCCGGCCTCATGAAAAAGTCAGGAAGACTGGCGGGGGGGGGGCGGCATGGGGCCAATCTGCCCGTCCACACGTGTCACACACGCCTGAGCCGTGCATAAAGGTCCAAGCTGTCACAGAAAGAAGGGGGCTCAGATCCCATCTGAGTGGGAATGTTACAGAAGCTAAATCAAGAAGGAGCCATCGCAGCCTGACTCTGAGTCCTGAGAGGAGGAGTGAGTTACCCCTGTCAGTTGGCAGCCTCCTAATCTGCGGCTTTTAATGCGCGGTGATAGTTTAAAAGGGCGTCAAGTCTTTGCTTTATAGTGAGGCATACACGCTGAGTTCCGTGAGGGCGGAGTTCCCAGAGTTACTTAATGCATTTTACAACAAACATATGTGATCTTCTGTAGTAGCGTCCGTTCCTCTAAAAGGTCCCACTCGTAAGGCCCCTTTTACCATCATTCCCAAATTAGAAGTGGGACCGAACGCGACTATGTACGCCTCCCTTACCCAGCCAAATGCGGGGCCACGTGTTACCCTTCTGGACCTATAAGAGTCTGCTATGCCAGTATCGGCAAACCATGGCCCTCGCAGCCTAGTGTGCGCTGGCTGTTCCCTGACGGCTGGTTCCCTGCCGGTAGATGCGCTTGCGCTCCCGCTGGACATGCTAGTCGTGAGCATGGCTGCCCTAGCCATCCTCGTCCTTTTGACCCGTTGTGGTGCTGTCCTTGTTGGTTAAAATCCTGGTAAAGTGTTTGTTGTGTATCAGGGAGTGTGGTGGTACGCCTGGGAATGGGTCCAACCGCGTTGTTCACCTGCGCCCTCCCTCGCCTCCGGCCTTCTTGACTCTGTCTTGACACAGGGTTCAGGTGGGGAGGAGGGAGTGCGGTAGATGCTGTGCAAGTCTACACTCACTATAAACTAACTCACGTTCAAGTTACTGTGCCTGCTCTCACCTTGCTGTGGGGCACACGGTGGACACCGTCGGCAACGACGGTCGAGCTGTCATGTGTACCTCCCCCTGAATTGTACTTGATACGGCTACAATCATGCCTGATCTAGCCGGCCTCGATGATGTCACGAACTCTGCCTCTCCACGCGTGACGATCCGCGGCAGCAGATCTGGACAGCCCAACCCATTCTCTTCGCCAACGACGGAGACCGAATACCGAAAGTCCAAAAACCACCGTGTCTTGACGAACAGTGCTGAGCCAGGTTTTGAGCTGATCCCATCTTTTACGCCTCTAGTGGGGCAACGGTGTCCGATCAAGGACAGTAACACTGTGCTGCTGAGGTGGACGACGAAGAACATGCCCAAACCACCTCAGTCGTCTTTCTTAGATGGCCTTACTTATCCCTGCGATGGTGTCGCAGTGAGCGCGGACTGTATCATTTGAGACGAAGTCGGTGAACTTCGCTCGAAGTATGGTCCTCAAGATGTGGTGGTCAAATACCTCAAGTTTTCGCTCGTCCTCCACGCGCAAAGCCCAGCAGTCACCAACGTAGAGAAGGAGAGACCGGACAGATGCACGGTACACGCGAATCTTAGTGGCGATGGAGAGGTCACGTCGGTTCCACAGGCATTTTCGAAGGCTTGAGAAAACCCAGCGGGCAGCATCGATTCGAGAGACGATGTCGTCCTTACTCTGTCCATTTGGCAGCAGCCTCACCCCGAGGTATTTAAAACTGTCCACTTCTTCAAGTTGACAGCCATCAATCCCCAGGGGTGCCTTCTCCTGGTCAGGAATGCAGCTTGAAAACACTTAAGTCTTTCCAGCGCTAATGAATAAACCGACCAATTTAGCGACCTCGTTCACCCGTGACAGCATAGACTGCAGATCACCAAAATGTGAAGCAAGTAAGGCGATATCATCGGCATAGTCGAGATCAGTCAGTCGGTGTCCGGATGCAAACTCAACACCGTCACCTTCGTACAGGAACCTCCCGAGAATCCAGTCAACAGCTTAATTGAACAGAATGGGCGACAGGATACAACCCTATCGAACGCCAGCTCGAATACCGAACGGTTGGGTAAGATTGTTGCGGACCAGGACTCTTGCAGTAGCGGAGCGATAATAGGCCTTGATCATGGCGATTATTTTTGCCGGTACACCATCTAATGCCATTATCTGCCGCAGATTCGCGTGCACCGTGCATCTGTCCGGTCTGTTCTTCTCTACGGTTGTGACTGCTGGGCTTTGTGCGTAGAGGACGGGCAAAAACTGGAGGTATTTGACCACCACATCTTGAGGACCATCCTTCGAGCGAAGTTCACCGACTTCGTCTCAAATGATACTGTCCGCGCTCACTGCGACAACATCGTAAGGATACCTCCGGCCGTCCAAGTAAGACGACTGAGGTGGTTCGGGCATGTTCTTCGTCGTCCACCTCATGAGCTTAGTGTTACTGCCCTCGATGCGGCACCGTTGTCCCATTGGAGGCGGCCGTCGGTTGTTGGTAACCATGGTGAAATTCGAGAACGCGCTTCAGGGTGAATATCAGGTCTGCGCATCCACGTGCAGCACGAAATCCGGCTTGGTTGGACCCCGTCCTTGAGTCACGCACAGCCTGAAATCACCTCAGTAGGACAATAACGAAGATCTTCGCAGCAACGTCGATGAGGCTTATGTCGCGGCAGTTTTCGCATTTTGTCTTATCTCCCCTCCTAAGGATAGGTACGAGGATGCCTAAGCCCCACTTATCAAGAACAACCTCATCTCTCCACGCTCGAAAGGGAATGATGTTATTGGGGCCCTTTCAGGAAAGGAAGCATGGTGTTAAGAGGAGAAAATCGATGACGCCTGAGTTTACAGTCTGCATACTATGTGTATTATTTCGAAGTCAAATAAATATGGCTCCTAGTGGCTGGACTGACTGCAGCGGATATGTTAATTACATCTTGAGTCGCGAGGACACTACTCTAGGACTGTTAAAACACACGAACATTCACGTGAACATCGCAAAAATTATTAGTCAGTCGAGACTTCATTCAAAGCATAATTTCTTACAGAGTTAACACAAAAGTCAAATTGATTTGCCTTCTTTTTGGGTCAAATTAACGACGAAAATTAGCTGTCTTGGAGTTATGTTCCCTGTCCGCCCAGTTCCCACTTGATGTTCTTCTTCCTTTCGAGCACTAAAACCGAGTGGAGCCGAAGTTTCCTGGGAACCATGACTGAATTTATGACCGTTTGAGCAGGGGCACACGATGACGTCCATCGTGTGCGTCACAGCAGGAGGGTGTCCTGCGCATGAAGTAATTTATAGCCATAGTAGACTTGCGCTGGATCTACCACATCCCCTCCTCGCCCACGCGCCTTGATCCAATGGCAAGACGGAGTCATGGCGACCGGAAGTGGGCACAGACGCAGTGGCTGACAAAACTGAACTGCCGGTCTATGCGTACCACACACGACCTGGCCCTCGCCAAGTGTGCCAGGCTTTCGCAAAGGGCGGCTTGAGTCTCACATGAAGGGGCAATGTCTTGAAGACCATTGCAGTCGGAGTATCAGTCCTGAGGAGGACCGAGTTATCCTCTCAGTTGGAAACCTTTCAAGCACGTCGCCTATGGATTCAGATGCGTCAGGCATTTTGTAGGGAGGAATGCGCGGATGTTCTGTGGGGGTGGGTTCCTCAGTGTCCGTCTCCTTCTCTCCCATGCAGCAGTCTGTCAAGAAACTGGTGCTGGGATCGAACGCAGTGGTTGTCAAGGTCAAATAATCCGTCTACGCGTGCCATACACGACCTAGTCCCGTAGAATGCACCGGGATTTCATGAGGGCCTCTAGGATCCCACCTAACTGGGAGA
This sequence comes from Spirometra erinaceieuropaei, assembly GCA_902702965.1. Lineage (NCBI taxonomy): Eukaryota > Metazoa > Platyhelminthes > Cestoda > Diphyllobothriidea > Diphyllobothriidae > Spirometra > Spirometra erinaceieuropaei. The sequence goes on along the minus strand of CACRXP010000006.1, from coordinate 704,846 downwards.
GCTGTGAGAGTTGCGTAAAGAAGGAGTCATTGAAGACTGACCTTCAGTCCGGAGAATAACCTAGTTATCTAATCAACCCTCTTGACCAGGATTCTTATCAGTTCAGATCTGTTATTAGTGAGGAACGAGATGATGTGCCGTGGGGATGCATTTCTCTGGCTCGGCTTCGCCCTCTTCCCTCGCCCAAGCACTAATCGACTGTCCAGGCCAGTCAGTCACCTAGCGCTGGGATTTGGCGCAGTGGCCGATGGCATGCGTCAACGGCGTTTCACCACACCTCTCCTACATCGAGTACTAGCTATAGGCCTGTGCGAACTCTGAACACCCATGTCAACGCCTTCCATAACCCTGTCTACCCCCCGCCTATAGCTTCTTCTGCTGCTGCGGAGACCGGTCAGTGCATGCGTGTAAATGTCTCAAATCGCTATAAATGTACTCCCGACTTAAATACCAACTGTCCCCCCCAGTGGTATTGCCAAAATGAGCTGAAAGACTCTTTACGAAAATTTAGCAGACTGTTATGTAGAAGTTTTTCAACTTGATTTAGCTTATCTTCTTCTGCAGTAGATGACACATTTACTTAGGTCAGTCGATGTTTTTTGACATTTAGCTCAACCTAGCTCAACGAAGCCGTTTACCTCAGAGTGGAGTTGATCGACAGAATGGTTAGGATTCAATGTGTGCTGGCTTTCCTGTCATCGGTCTGTATTCTCGAGTCTGGTCCTTTATCATTTTAGCTCTAAGTCACGCCAATGTCGGCATAAAGGTCTACTATCAGGAAGCCGCTTTCTCCAGGCCTGCTTTAATATGCCTACTACTCTCCCCCGCGCCCTGCACTCTTTCATAGTGATGGCCTTCGTTTTCTGCCTTAAAATGTGCCTGTAGACGCCAAAATATCGCTACCCTGAGCGAAATCTGGGTGTGACCTTTTGTCACATGTGAAATCATAGCACATTCATGTAGTGTCTTATGACAACGCAAACTAGAGATGCTTTAAAGAACGGCCTTGAACGTACTTAATCTCTTGCTATGCTCGTTTGCAGTCGGGAGGCGTTTGATTTGCGACCTTTGTAAGTACTCGTGTCAGGAGTTGTACTGCAGCTCTCTAGTTTGGAGCTAAAGCCGAGGACGAAAGGGCTCTGCACCATTTCCCGCTCAGTGAAGCGCCGCTTCTATGCGGCTTTTGCACTTCCAAGCCTCCAACTGCATTCCCATCAGCGCATAAACTCTAATGCCGGACAAAGGGCATCGTGTCGACTTTTTACTTGTCAAGAGTCTGTTTCCTCTTGCTGACGCGTCAGCCCGAGGTCGTTCTGTCTTCCTCTCGATTTCGCAACAGTTACTGCAAATTTCACCAGGTGAAATGTTTTGTCTAATTTGATCAGACGGGTGTTCTTCCGCTATGGTTGACGTTCTCATCTGTTTTCTGCCAATTGCGTATCCCTGCACGTCTGCCCAAGAGGAGTCCTACCCCTGTCGGCACACGTAGGTCTGATCTTGCGTTCGGATCAAATCCCCGATCCTGCGATTTTTGCCAAAGCTCATTTTTTTGGGTTTTTGCCGTAGTCTGTTGCGGATCCTGCCATGTCAGCACTTCCTCCCGCGTTTTTGGAGTCCTTCAGCAGTTGAAATCATGCTAAACTCCACCGCTTGGGGTCTTGTACAGTATATGACCAATTTCATGAAACGTTGACTAAAATGCTGAAATGTCATTTCAATCAGGTGGAGTTGTAGTATTGATTGTCGTGTAACATAATCCCAAGGCACCTCAGTCACGCCAGGAGGCCGGCTTTTGAAGGCGCTTCTTTCCGGCCACCTGCATCCGGCAAAAGATGACTACTTGAGCAGTATGAACTTCTTCCGTTAATTTCCGTTGTCCTAATTAACTCAAACATATTTTGTAGGAAACACTCACACAAAAATATTCTTCTTGGGCAGCAAATTACGTCTTCTTCGAAGCTGATGCACAACCTTAGTAATCCCTCCTAATCGGAAACACAGTTCAGAATTTTGGCTAACATTTACTGCGCCAACTTCCAGGGGTTCTGACCCCTTGAACTTGACGTGCGATCATTTGTCAAACTAGGAGTACCTGTTCCCGCCCACTCATAAGTCACACTTGCATCCATATGTACTCCACGCCACTAAATTTGTTTAGGAATTATATCATTTTGCCTCGGAACGAACTGTACTTTACACTGTCGCGGTCTCTTGTAGCCTCAGGCCTATCAACCTTTGTGCCGATGCGTAATCACAGCCTAGCCCTTAGTCGAATCCAGGGGAGATCACCTTGTGCCCTGACTTTTAGCGACTCGATTTTTGCGGTCAGCTTGTGTGCGCTGCACATACGCGAAAACAACAGGTCCGATAATGCGTAGAAAGTGGGAGTGGAGGGACGCATCATACATGTTTGTGTCAAAAACGATTATGAGGACTCCTACGACAGTGTTTTGAGTCATTAGTGGAGGTCTGAGAAGCCCCCCCCCCTCGAGGAGGACATCACCTGCTGTCTGCGTGCCTCAACTTCCCCTGGGATATAATGAAATCAGACCGACACATTGCGACGTCAGTCCCAGCATTATGCCGCTACCTCTCTCTCTCTCGGGGTCAAATTAAATCATCCCACACTCTCTTTTGTGCCCTGACTTTACAACCCACGAGCTTGTAGCATTAACACCCGCTCTCGGCTTTAACACACACATATATATATATATATATATAATGGTAGGGGCGCTCACCGATCGTTCTTACGGAACTCACTCGTTCGGTTGTGCCTTATGGACTCTCTCTCGAGCCCAACCAACAGCTGCAGAGCGGCGCATGATATAGGCAGAATGATATTACCGACCATTCTAGTCTCCCTTGTCTTTGACAGTTGTATCATTCTGCCTATATATCATGCGCCGCTGTGCGGGTGCTGGTTGGGCTCGAGAGAGAGTCCATAAGGCACAACGGAACGAGTGAGTTCCGTAAGAACGATCGGTGAGCGCCCCCTACCACTCTCTATTCCCGATCTAAAACCGACAGGGCAACGGGCTCGTGGCTCAGTGGTTAGAGGCGTGGACTTCTAACAAACAGGTCGCGAGTTCGAACTTCGGGTGTGCCACACTTCGGGGTTGGGTATGACTGGCTGACGACGGCTAATAAGCCAGAAATGGCCATTCCAGTCTCCCTTGTCTTTGTCGGTAATATCATTCTGCATATATATGTATTGGTCCCGTTAGCCGATGGGAGGCATTGGATCAGTTTCCCCAGGTAGAGCAAAATGGCGTGCATTGGTAGTTAGAAAGACAGAGAGTAAAGACAAAGGCTCAACTTAAAGAGCCGGCATACATCCTTGCCATCCTTAAGTCGAAGCACTGATGGCGTTTTGCGTGCCGCAGGTGTTGTAGTGAGCCATGATTCTTGCACACAGTCGACGAGAGAATGCAGAATGCGCTTTGCGACTCTGCGTGTGCTCCACTCGACGGCTCTATCTCGCGAAAGCCACTCTCTCCCCCCTCCGACTTAATATCTGAGCGACTTGATCGATTCTTACCATTGGTGGAGAGAAGGGAGAGTGAGGCCGAGTCCGCTCGACCTTTTCTCACCGTAGTAAATCTGACACTTCTGGGCTTTCAGGGCGCTTCCAACGTCGTGGTTTGGGGGCTCGCCAACCGTCAGGACCTGAGAGGTAGAGGAGGCAGTGGCCCTTTAGTGTGGCCTTGTAAGGAATAACCGCTGTGAAGTTTAAGGTAGTTCAGCCCGGTTTGTGGGGAGTGTGTGTGTGTGGCACAGGTAGACAGGGACTTCGCACCAGGTTGGTCACTATTCATCTTGCCAGCGAGACAGGATCGGTGCTGGAAGAGCAACTTCGATGCCGTGCAAGCCCCCGAACGATGACCCTCATGGAGGTTAAAACGGCTCTACCGAGGCATTGGCAGTCCACATTGGGTCTGGCAAACGGACTGTCTGTGAGCAGTCTCGAAACGCTCAGATCCAACTTCTACACAATCGTCGTCCGAGGATTTTTCATCCTCTGTGTCGTCCCTTTTGGCCGGCTGTTGACCGCAGTAAATTCCTTACCGGCCGCCCTGTTTGGGTTATTTAAACTTGCGCTTCTTAGAAGGAATTGGACTTGGTCGAAGCTGTCTGCACTACTTCCGGAAATAGGAGAGTCTCCATTCTCCGAGTCAGATTATATTTGGCGGATCAGATGACAAGGACCAGTGTCAAGATTCATTCTTAAAAGTGGCATCATTACTCGCTAAGATGGTTCATTTTGTCCACATAGTTTTCCCCACATACAGCAAAGGATCGGCTTCGGCCTCTCTTAACGTGCTTCAAGACTGTTTTGCATCGGAAGACTTAACGGAACTGCGTAAATACGTCCACTACTTTTTTATCACTTGTTCCCAACCTGAAGCCTACTGTTATGCACTTTATCAGGACCCTTATTTCCTTTTCATCGCCGCACGCTCCTGGCTAGACGGTAGGATGGAATGGCGAAAGAGGGGAGAAGGCGATTTCTTTCTGCGTTGCGACCCCGGTGATTGAGATTCTAATGACCGTTCCCTAATAATTTGTCAAATGCAGCCGCTATTTAATCCTCCCGATCGCAGTTTCCGTGACATCCTCTTCGGGTATCCGACCAGTTGAGCCCAAGATGGACTGACTGTCTGCTTGATTCATCAACAGAGCTATTTCCTGAGCCGCCCAACGGTGCACTTCCCATCCGGTGACACTGGGAGGACATGGGCAGGAGGAGGAGGAAGTCTCTCATACCTTGTTCCTGGTCAGTTTTCGTACCCACCAGATTTCGAAACAGGCTCTATTGTCACTTACATGGACTGCAGAATTCAGGTGCAGACTATCCCCGCGTTCAGTTGAGGAAGCCTAAACTTCCCTCCACGACGCGTGCTGAATCATACAGTAGGCGGGTTTCGGCTCGGCGTACTCGCCCTACACCCTCCGCTGTGCCGGGTCTAAGCTAAACCAAATAGGGCAGAGGCATGTGGGGTAGCCTGATGCTCCGACCTATGCCAGCCAATGCAATCAATCTCAAATCTAATTCTCACCACCTGGATGCACTATCGGAGTACGCCAGGGTTGGAGGGGCAAGAGAGAGCATGGAGTAGTCCCTACTCTGGTCCAGCTCATAACATCTTCACGGTGGGGTTAAGTCAGGACTTGGAAGCCTGTAAGCCTACGAAACCAATTCGATTCTTGGCTAGGTCGCAGTTAGTAGCCAGGAATGGGAAGCAAACGGCGAACTTAATCCTAATCCTAACCTCAACCCTAACCCTAACCTCTGCCTTAAACGTTAACCGTTAACCCTAACCGCATCCCTAACCGTAACCCTAACCGAAATCGCAAGCGCAGCCTTAGTCCTTAGACATAGCCATAACTGAGAAGCCTAACAGTAATACTGAAACGCATTCGTACGCTCAAACTCTAACCATTAACCCGAAAACCTAAGCCTAAAGGCATAAGCGTAACCTGAAAATCCGAAACAATTAACCGGAACTCTAATCCTAACCTCAACCGTAAAACGGAAACCAAATGGGACAGATGTGATTATGGAGCCCCAAAAAATAGCCCCAGTAAACAACCCCCTCCGCCGCCTGTTATACGGGGCCCGGCTACCAACTGCGATCTAACCCGATTCTTCACCGGACCGTCCC
>CACRXP010000006.1:469780-690594 GCA_902702965.1 Spirometra erinaceieuropaei | reverse complement strand
CAAGAAGACCGGAGGCGGGAGAGGGCGCAAATAAATGGCGCGGTCGAGTCCACACCTTAGCGCCTCACTCCACACCCCTGGTCCACAAAACAATTTACCGGGATTTAAACAAGCAACAAAAATGGGTTGGCGATAAAGGCCCCAATGTGCGCGAGACCTCTGCCGGCAACCAGGTCTGCCACCGCACCCCGAAATGTTTGCATTTGTTATAATGCGCACTCCGATAACGCCTGCCAGAGTCCGATATGGCCCCGCGAGTTGGTCCAGCGCTTCTACCGCGTGGCCCGTTTAGGGGCCACATTTTCTTCGAGAAGGTCGCTCGAGCTGGACCAAGAGGGCCAGCTAGGCAGAGCGAGAGCGAGAAGGAAAATATGCTTAAAATTCAAATTATCCGAAGATTTTCATGCTACATAAGCTACCTCTGGAGGTTCTAAATAAGGTGTCTTTCTCCGGGCTCACTGAGCGACCGCGCTTTTTAATACGTGGCGGCCGATTTGGGGCGAACATTTCCCCGACTGCAGCATGTTGTTCGCCAATGGTTCGACAAATGTTTGACCGCAGGGCAAACTTTGAATTAGTTAGTTAGACTGAGATATAACCACTACCTCCCTCACGGTGGAATCAACCCCTAGACAGCACTGTATTACTTGAATGCATCATTGTCGGGGTAGATAGGCAAACATCGGAATTCAAAGAATCGATTGGGGGTAACATACTGTCGAAAGCCTTATTTTCAAGGTCGATAAGCAAGATATGGTCCTATACCCCAGCAGATGCAAATAGCAACTGTAGAGGAAAGGATTTCCGGGTGAGAGGGACGGTCATACTTCGGTCTTGCCAAGTATCTTTTCTAGCCAAAAAGGCTATTTACCGAGACGGTCCGTTGGATGCATCATCAGACCGAAGATGGGTAAGACACGATGATAGGAACCCCTCTCCTCCGGTAATACAGGCGGTCTTGAGCAAACCTTTCTCGTCCTAACAGTAGTTCTAACGCAAAGCTTTGTAGTGGCCCTACTCCGAGAACATGTTGCAACGATCGGCCTCTCAGGGGGTATCTACACGTGCCGTACCAGCGCTGTCCGGAGTTTACCCACTCGGCTTTCAAACTGGCCAATCAGATTCGAGTCCGAGTCAGACACGCTCTGGCTTAACACTCTTTGACGTACTGCATTACTTACATTTGGGACGCCGATCTCCTGATACCGGCGGCACCTTCCTCCGGCTGCCAGCACCTTCCAATTCCTTCTCTGGTTGTACGGCACAAAGGATGCAATCCTCCCAGCCGACGTCCATGTTCTTTTTCAATTTGAGACCGGGCCTGAAGATCGTGCCAGCCAGGATCTCACTCTTGGCACTCACTCTGCGATACCTTAACGATGACCCTGAACTTAATCCTACTCTCAACCGTATCCCAACCCGAATCCTAACGTCAGCACTGACCCTAGTGTATTGAAGTAAACGTACGGGTCCCAGGTTTTTGTTCTAAAGATGAATGCGCGATCTTTGGAGCGGTAGATGTACTGGTCTGAGCTTTTGGATTCATGCAGGGGTCCATCATCATCATCATCATCATCATCATCATCATCATCATCATCATCATCATCATCATCATAGGCAAAACGGGCGCGAAAGCAAGTGAACAGTTTGGTAGTCGGACAGGGAGGAAGGGAAGGAGGGATTGTGTCCCTGATTAGATCAGGTGCACGCCGTCTCACAGCGCGGTGTACCCGTCGACTTTTGCTGCAAAGTCATCCCACTCCAACCGGGATATGGCTTTTATTATTGGGTCGGTCTTATATGGTCCTATTGGTGGGCGGCAGCATGATATCAGAACAGTTCGGTAGGAACCGGCGGCAAAAGTCAACCATAGCGCAGAACGTTTCAGTTGACTCCTGGAGGTTGGCGGAGGAAAAACGCGAATCGCTTCATTCTTGGAGAGCAGGGAACACAAACCTTAAAAGTTAGCATGATAACTAAGGAACTCAAAAGGATGTGCATTGCAAACGCACTTGGAATGATTGATTATGACATAACACCTATCTTAATGATTGAAAACCAAACGAGGTGCCCTTCGTGTTATTCAGCATTCCGACTTTTCTTCTGGTGGTGGCGTAAACAGACGGCAGGCCATACACCACACGCTCTATGGACCTCTAGAACGTCTGGTAGGCATTTAGAAGGCCGAAAGACATGGGGCTGAATTAGAAGAAACCAACTGGAGTAGAAACAGCAGTTTTGAGAATATATTCTCAGGCGTCGCGTATTTGTTGGGAGGTACCTATCAGATCGGTCTCCAAGAAAGCGTTCTTACGAAAAGGGCTCCGGCAATGTCAGGAAGATTAGGTACGGGATACCAATCTGGAATGATGGCGTTGTTGAGTGCACGGAGGTTGCCACAGAGTCACCAGTCACCAGATGTCGCCCCAGGCAGTATGTACGGAGTGGACGCCCAGGGACTCACTGTGGTCGTATAATGTCGAATTGCAACATACAGTACGTGACCTTTCTCATGAAATCTGATAACGGAAACCGATACGAGAATTTCTGGACGTCTTTAAGGAAGGTTTTCTCATTGATCGAAGGCATATTCGTTGTTGACTTTCGTTGTGGACAGCCATTTTTCTCGAAAAATAAGTTTGATGTTTGAATGAGTCTTTACATGTGACCCAAACGACCATCTTCGTGTAAAGGAGTGCCCACACACTCACTACTTCGATAAATGTCTTTAAGAATAATATTAATTTAAAGTTCTCAACAGACAGGCGATTCAGAATCTGTCTTTATGGACGATCGGATGAAAACACTGAAAATCATGAAGTATTCGGCAACATTTCGAGGCCGATCTTAAACTCAGCGTAATCCAAAACGAACGAAAAGGGTAAAGTAATTTAACGGAAGAAATATCTCTATATACAAAAAATGGTATATTAACGATCACGCCTGTCAGCTCTATTTAAATTTATTAGGCACCGACCGACCTCATAGCATGTCACCTTATGAAATCGTTTGTTCATACGACTCCCCCATTGGTGAAATCAAGCAAAATCCAGTTTCTCTTGTTAAACCCCATTTCATTTAACTCAAATGAGTTAAGAACAACACGAAACACTGGAAAACTGTTTTGGAATCTACACACAGAATGTGGGCAGTTTACAAACCGTCACATATAAAATCACAGTAATTCTTAAACGATATTTACATGTAAACTTCACCAAAACACTACTATTAGGCGTTATTTAATTTCTAATTTCATATTTACCACGTTTTTGGTATGAAAATACATTATATACATCTAAAAAGAAGTTTTTTAAATTAGAGCCATTTCTGACGTTTTTGGGATATTGCGCTTTTCTTAAAAATATCGGCCTTTAAACAACGCAACACAACTCTTAATATTTCTTTTATGTTTTTAATTCTTTTTACCGTGTACTTAATTAACATAGACATTGGGCTCATGAAATGGTGTCGGTTTGCGAGTGATTGGCAATCATTCGTAAATTTCTACACATTTCATGCATTAGGTCACTAACTGTAAATATACCCCGTCTCAAGTATGTAATGCAAAGGCCTCTGCAGGAGGTCGAAAAGAAGTGCATTCAAAAGCTGAAATCCTGGCGAGTCCGAAATATTACTGGATTATGCCTCTAGATAATCAATATTACAACTCCACTTAAGTAACTCTTCCAAATCGTAAACGCATTTCAGAATTTCGGTCAAAACTTCATGAGATCGGCCACCCACTTTACGTTGTCATTTTTTACAGTGTAATTTTTGCAGACGACCCGAAAGAAGCTAATCTGAAGTAACGAACATATCATGGGATTATGCTGCACGGTAACTAATATCACAATCCTGCTTAAGTAGTCGAAAACACATTCCAGGATTTCGGTTAATATTTCGTGAGATGGCACATCTATACAAATATACAAAGATGAAAAAAGAGGTGGCTATTTTAGTGGAATTTGAGGTCCTCTATAACTGAAGTCCTCTTCCCAAAAGCACACTCCAGCAGAGTAGGTGGAATAGGTTATCAAAAGGTGGGGAACGTGGGTTGCTCTGGCCTCCAAAATCGGACGATTGCTATTAACAAATGAAGACCGCAGGTCACACGATAGGACGTCATTCACCTGCAAAGTTATCGCAGACGTAGGACAAACTCGTCTTTGTTATATAGGCTTATTTAGGGGAGGATTGTAATACTAGGTATCATGCAACTTAACACCAAAAATATTTCAGTCAAGCCAGGATGAATGTCAGCTATTGAATGCGCGCCTTTCGACCTATCATGATGCGCTAAAAGTCGTGGCTTGGAGGGCTGCCAACTGACGGGATAACACGCTCCTCCTCTCCGAGACGGAGAGTCAGGCTGCAATAGCTCCCCCTTAGTGTGGCCTCCTTCGCCCGCCCACTTACATGGGATCCGAACCGACCACTTCTTTATCTGTGAAGGCAAGTTTCATCGCGCGCGCGCGCTCGCGAACCAGTCGTGCGTGGCACGTGCAGACGGACTGTTAGCCAACGCGCTCGACGCCGCTTCCTGACTTGGTCTTGCAAGGGGGTCCATGAATTCAAGGGAGGATAGTGTACAGCAGTTGCTGAGCATGTCTCATATCACTTTGCACTAATTCACGCGCAGGTCACCGTTCCTGCGCCCACTATGCGGCGGAGCACATCGTCTTCTTCGACGCTCGAACTGATTAATTGTTGTCCTTAACTTGGTTCACGTTATGCGCAGGCTTTTGCTGACACTTTTCTTTGCCGAATTTCTGGTCTCTCCAGAGTGCGTAATTCAATTTGACACGAAAGAAAGAACTCCACCCGTGCGTATGTTAGCAGCAAAACGAATGCCAGAATTCTGTGTAGTGAGGGGTTGCAGTTGATGTCAAACACCCGAAGCTCCCTCATTTTAAAATCACTTGCCGTTTTAAATGACTCTCCGAGGTGGTCGGCTGTGTCGTGATGGATTATTACGTCTTCCGCATCCCTGCTAGTTTGTAACCATTGGGCTCATGTGATTGCAATGCAGACCTGACTGTCTGGTCCTTTTCCGACTGACGACCAATCAGCCTCCACGTCTGCTGCGACGATTGTTCGACCACCTCTGACTGCTCTTCCTACTGTTCTCGATAATCTAATTTTATGAAAAACGAGATCAACTCATCAATACTGTTAGCAATTACTATAAGCATGTTAAGTACCTAATAAATTTAATCGGTCTCTTGACTGATTTAAATGATCTTGCTGGGTGCAAATTCTCTGATGCCAACCGCGCTGGGAAATAGAGTGAAGACTTCAGGAAGGAGAATTAAGACCATACTTTGGAGAGGCCTCTACGGCTTACATCCTGCGAGTAGGAAGGGCAGACAACGGTCGACGGTGCACCACACTACAGTTAGTGGCGGTATACGAGCTGGTATTCTGAAGAATAATTTTGTTTAGAAAAATATCTGTTTAACTGAAGTTTCATCGCTAGTGAACGCGATGCATCATCAGAACCTATTTCAGTCCAATGGCATGTTGTCTTATGAATGAAGCCCATTCCAGCCGTCTAAGTAGACCCCATCGTTTGACAAATACAGTCAGTTATCGACCCAATAAAATGTTAATCAAAATTCTGGAAAACACTTTCAATTTGGAATGATTACTTAAGTGGAGTTTTGACGTTGATCTTCTTGTGGCAGAGTTTCCTGATGTTCCAGACATGACGAGGAATTGGCTTCTGAATACCTTTCTTTTCGACCGTCTACGAAGACCGCAATCAGTAAAAGTGGATACTTATGTAGTATGCATTTACTACATCGGCTTTCGATGCCTTCATAAATTCAAAAATATTTTGCAAAAAAACGCACAAAATATACTTTCGTGTGCCCGTCTGATAGCCGAACACTTCTTCAAAATTTCCCATTTGAATAAAAAACATCTTTCGGGCTTACGAAAGTTACTATTTATGGGATTTTTCAGACAGTGCGATGTCCACTCGAATAGCATCGTATCCGTTTCTTTCGTAATCTTCTGCACTGGGCACACAAAATAGTCCAAATCCGTTAAAACATTTAATGAGCTCCATGTAGTTTTTTGTTAATGACATAAAAGAGGCCCGTTTTCCTTATACGGAAAATGTACAACTTGTTGACTGAAGACCTTAAAAGATCACGCAACAGCAGATTAGGTTCAAAATTATTTGTGGATCGAAAACCTTCTCGAAACCAAAAGATACACTTTTTCGAGTATCACTTTTAAAGGAGACATGATTTTGTACCGAAAGAGCACAGAAAAAATATTTTTATAAAGGATTTCTGGGGAATATATTTGAATTTACAAGGTCGTCGAAAGTCAATGAGGGAAATGCACACTATATAAGTAGTCATTTTTTACCGAATGCGGCTTATGCAGGTTTCCAAATAAAATGCATTCAAAAGCCAGCTCTTCTGGTGTGTCTAGAATATCACAGGACTACGTCGCAAAATAATCAATACTGCGGTCCCGCTTAAGTAATGTTTTCTAGTCGGAAACGCATTTCAAAATTACGGTTAACAGATCATGAGATTAATCATTGAATGTAACTACAAAGGTATTATTTTTTGATTTTTTCTATTCAAAGTCATTTATTTATCATGTTCTGAAACGAAAATTGACTAATGAGGTCGCTTCAAAGACATTTTTCTCCTAAAAATAAGATGCTTGAAAAGGACGCGTTTTTAATTTCGAAAAGCTTAATTCTTTACTTACTTTCGGAAACTGGCGTGACTTGTCAGGTAACGTGGAGGCCGCACGTTAACTAATCTCATTTTAGTAAAATACAGCCTAGCCTATGAACATATGAACAGGCTTTACATGCGCTTTATAATGATAAAGAACGATGCAAAACTTTGCCTTAGGGGAAGTACACCGTATGTAATGAGGAACCTGCGGCGCATATACGAACGGCAGATTGTGTTTAAAATCCTGCAGGCATAGATAGGGTGTTTTAAAATCTAAATGACACTCGACCTTTTGTAAATGGTTTGGACAAAGCATGAGTAAGTTTGTCAGGTCTCGGAAAGCCGAAATCGAATTTATATATTAACAAATCAGCCATTTATGAGCGTTGCTTTTACGGGTTGATAGCCAAATGCTCAACAAAGGCTAGCATCCTAAACTTACGTCAAACACTCTTTTTCTGTACAAAATATAAGCTAATGATGTCAATTAAATTATCATCATTTTGTCAGTCAAAAGGTATCCGTGGAAGCTGTAATTTGATTTTCATGTAGTCCAACATGTCTAGATGACTGGTACTGCCACAATTCTACCAACCATCATACATGTCTGCTGTAGGTAAAAGCCCATGTAATTAGTAAGAATTAGTCAGGTGTCATGCAAAGCTTTCAAAAGACCACACAGCGTGCACACCTCGTGAATGGAAGTCTATTGAGGAAAATGTTTTTTCGTCTTAAGCAAACAGAAGTTGGTCCTTGCAATTCACAATATACAATTATTTTATGCGCATCCGTAGTCAGCATGTGTATTCCGATGTTAATATAAAATACATGTTAAAGTTTGTGTTCGATTCGTTGGTCGGCATACGAGGGCTGCTGGCGGTATGCCCTAAAAGAACCTATTTATGTACCCAACTTTGTAAGAACCTGTTAATTGCCACTACATCGAAGCCAGGGATTCGTTTTCCCCTGAGAGAAGCACCTATCAGATGTGGGCTCTCTAAAAACACCAGCTGTCGTTGCCCTTATTGAGTCCTACAATCAAGACGAAAAAGGCCCATCACGACTGACGACTGACTTTTCGCTGATATCCGAGCAAGACGGCGAAGACTGACTAGAACAATGGGGAAAGGAGCTCATAAATCCCCGGAATCTCGTGTTCACTTCCTTGTGTTCTCGGACTTGCAGTCCCAAACTGCGAAAGCAGCAGTCATATTTCGGCCACTCAATGAGGTCACGTGATAGGTACGATGGACCAACACGGGGGAACTGATCGGTGTCTGGCATGCGTCAATGGGAATGCGCACCCATAAAAAATCCTAATATTGGAATGTGGTGGCATTTGAATCGGGGCAACCACGTCCCCCTACTTTTCTTTTGATACAAAATTCTGGTCAGTGTGCGTTGTGGACCAGGGGTGTTGTAGTACGCCTAGGTGCAGGTTTACGCCATGTCAAACACGTGCGTCCTGCCCCGCCTCCGGTCTTCTTGACAATGTATTAACACCGGATCCAGGTGGAAGACGAGGAGAGAGTGCGGCAGATGCGGCGTGCGTCCATTGTCAGCATAAACTAACTCATACGCAATTCACCGTCCCTGCTCTCACCCTGTCGTGGAGCTCACGATGAACATTGTCGACGACGACGATCGAACTGTCGTTAGAGGTTTAGGATGGATGAGCTCTCACAAGCATTTTGCTTGTTTTGTTGGCGACCCACGGGCAGCCAAACTGAAGGAGCCTCCTTCGCCTTGAGGGAATGTACCAGTTTCAGTCACTTGACCATTTTGTGTTCTCACGTGTGCAAAAACTGCCTTCTATATGGCCGTCAGGTTATTGGCCAGACTTTTACGCGTAGTCTCCAAAACTTGCACTCGGAGACCTAGCGGACCAGTTCACTTGACGCATTATCATTCAAATGCTTTACTATGCAGTTTAGTGCCTGTTTGTTGACCACTTTTACATTCCTGCTTTTATTTCCCACAAAAAACTTGCAATAAATGTCAATTTTCCTCGATTTCCCTTTTCGTTTGCACTTCCCCTCACGTTTACTCTTTGTTAGTCCGCGAGTTTCTAGTTACTTTTATTCGAAGGAAGGTTTGATCGCAGTTGTGGACGTCATTTTCCACACCAGTGATTTTCCGTGACAGCCGTCGTTGTTTTGCTGTTTCGTTTCTGACAATTTAACGGTGTCTTTAAGATTGTGGAACTGTGCGTGTTCTTGGGCCAGTGCACATTGCTGCTCTTATTTTTTTCCAGAAGTCACGACATGCCGTGGCAAAACGACTTCTTAACCTGTGTGTCACGCAATCCGTCACCATTCCTTATTGTCAACTGTGTGCTGAAATATCAAGGTCTTACTTTGTACCTATCAGTGATCATAAATTCTCAGTCCTTCAGTCTGTAAAAACATGATCCATCGAGTCTCCTGGGATCCGTAGAAACGTGAGGACCCATAAAACCACCTTTCTGAATGAATGGCGAGAGAGAGAGAGAGAGAGAAATAGCTTCGTAGAGTAGGTAGGCTAACTCATGAAATGTCAATTGAAATTCCGAAATGCGTTTTTGTTGCTACATGATTGATTAAGTAGATTTGTAAAACTGATCATCATGCAGCATAATTCTATAATAATTTAGTTACCCCAGGATGTCGGCCTACAAATGAACTTCTTTCCGGCGTCGTGCAAAACCATACTCTGTAAAAATGACTACTTACATAGCATATGCTTCTCTCCTTGATTTTCTATGCCCTTAAGAATTCAATTTTATTGCATGCAAAATATGCATAACGATATTCATTCTTTTGCTCATTCGCTAGAACATTACGTCTTCCTCCAATTTTGTTCCTGGGTAGCTGAATCATCATAGAATTATGCCGTATGAAAATTAGTTTTAAAACCCTACTTATTTAATCTTTTCGAAAAGAAAACGCATTTCGTAATTTCGGTTGACAGTTGATGAGTTAGCCCACGTACTGTATCGGAGTTATTTTTTTATCAGCACAGCGACATCAGCGTCCTCTGTGGAGTTGCTTAACGGCAGCGCCAGCCGAGAGTTGAACAAGTTCTTAGTCGCAATCCTTTTCAAGCAGAAATACATTTGTGCAAATAATGGTCCCTTGCGGCACCAACTGCCAAAACTCTGAATAGTTGTTTGTTGAAACAATGGTGGTTCCGACTTTCCTTGTGTCATATGATGCTTATCTGACCCAAATAGATATTTCCGATGAGGTTTTTTTCTGGATATGCCAAAAACGCGGTTTGTTCTAGAGGAAAAAGAAAAGAAGTACGATTGCAAAACAAACAAGGAACTCTGAACTGATGCCCTGAGCCCGTACGTGTACAAATAACTCAAGAAAGTGGCATATCGCTTGACAGTTCTGGCTGTTAGACTATAATTCTGAGTTCGTGACAGTGGGCACCTCAGCGAGTCGACTAATTGTTCGCGGATAAACGCATAAGGTCTACTAAACCTCACTTTTAATCAAAACAATTGCTTGAATCTGTTTTTTTTTGGTTTTAAGCTTTCATTAAGATGTGGTTATGCAGCCGCACCTGGTGGACACAGTACCGTTGACCTACCTAATTATTCCGAGTTGGCATGATTACGTTAGCATGATGTTGCTGTGCGTTGAGATGTGTGTTCTGTCGGCAGCCTTGTTTCTTTGTTGCCGCGTCTATCTTTTACGGCCAGCTGCCATTGGTCCTTGCTGACTTTCGGTTTGGGACTGTGGTTAAGGTTTAGGGTTAGAGTTAGGGCTTAGAGTCAAGATTGTGGGTTAGGGCTTAGGGTTAAGGGTCGGAGCTAGAGGTTAGAAGTAGGCATTAGGGTTAAGGTGGCTATTTCTCAACCACTCACTTTACAACCGCGCATTCGCATACAATTACTTGACCTCGTCGCCTGTGCGTTCCCCGGCCCCACCTGTAAAAACCCCTATTACCACCGGTCCCGTATTACAGGTAGCTGGAGGTTGTTTACCTCAGGTGTGGCTACATGACCACATCTGACCAAGCCTTCTGCGTCAGTTTTCTGCTCGGACACATAGAATACAGTATAGAATGTCCGGGAATTACCAAATCATGCCTGCTATCATTGCCATTTTTGAATCCTGGAGCTTAGATACACGCATTGTGAAAATGAGTCCATCTTTAATCTGAAACCATTCACCATTTTTTGCCCAAAGTGATTCCTACCCATGCAGGTCCTTTTGCGCTCGCTGACTTTAAGCCTGTTTAGTATGCAGGATTATGGAAGATCGCGCATTCGGTTCGGTCATTAGTCATCTTGACTGCTAAAATGAGATGGAGTGCAACCGGTGTCATTAAAGCAGTCACACTTTATGCTAAAGACCGACCTTCAAAGACATACGGGCATCAGAATTTAGTAACTTCAATGTCTATTCATGAATATAACAGTACTAATTTATGTTATTTATACCCCTGGAAACAGGCACATGACAAGTCCATTCTGGCCCAACAGCAACGAATCTCATTTTGAGCGTGTTTTGTTCGGATTGTGTTCTGCTAGTATGCGAGCACTGTATGATTCGAAGGAAGTTTGACCTTAAACTCGAGATTATTGCTGCTTGGCGCAATCACATGACGACGTCTTACCAACGAGTTTAATAACCACGGCCAAACGTGCAGCTTTGAGGCAGGTTGCGTCCACGCCGAAGGGGACGGAAGGGTACAGACAAAAGTGAATACAAGTTGTTGACAGGAACAGAACAGTCCTAATCCAATTCCGCCAAGAGTTACATGCAGTCTACTTGCACAAAACACACGACACACTAAACAAAACGCCTGAAAGTACACTGAAAATGACCATCA
The DNA here is from genome assembly GCA_902702965.1 of Spirometra erinaceieuropaei. Lineage (NCBI taxonomy): Eukaryota > Metazoa > Platyhelminthes > Cestoda > Diphyllobothriidea > Diphyllobothriidae > Spirometra > Spirometra erinaceieuropaei. Next base: position 679,066 of record CACRXP010000006.1, on the reverse strand, counting down.
GACCAGTCGGCTGTTAATCAACCTTCTCATCTGCGGGACGGTTATTCCCGGGCACCCTCCGACCCATGCTCCTCTGTCGTGTCGCGGCAGATTACGTCATCGGCAGACTCTAGCCATTGCGACCTTCAGGCCCGACCCCGCAAAGATGGAGAAGTTGGAAGTCAGTAGAGGGGAAGCGGTCGGATCTTGTTTCGTAGCTGCCCCTGCAGTAGATAAGCCCCAGCAGCTGTCATACGGGGTCGGAGGTAATAGGGAGTTTAACACTAACCTCCAACCCCTAACCCTAATCCTCAACCCTAGCTCTAACCGTTAACCCCTGACCCTATCCCCATCTCTTAACATTAACCCCTAATCCTTGACCCCTTACCCTAGTCCGAATTTCTAACGATCTCCTCTAACCCTAACTCCCAGTTCTAACCCTGACCCCAACCCCTAACACTATCCTCTAACAGGTGCGGCTACGAAACAAGATCTTATCGAGAGCGCAATGTATTCTGTGCAGAAGGAGTGAAGAGCAGGTGGAAGCAAGTTAGCAGTCAGAGGGGGACACGCGTCTGGCGCAGGTGTCAGAGCGACTCAAGGGAGGGCATGTCTGCGTCGGCCTTGAAGCTGATTGGCTGCCAGCGGTACGCGTGTGCAAGTAAGCGCAAATCGTCGACCGAGTAGCAAATAGTTCGGCACGATGACGCGTCAGAAGACTTCCCAAAAACTCCTAAAAGGGAATTTTGTTGCGCGCACTAATCAGTGAGGTAGGGTAGCGGACTGCAGTAACATCTAGTCGAGGGACAAATTACAAGAAATAGAGTCTGGTAGGGGAAATTCTCGAAATCTGCTTCCATCATAAGAGGCGATGGCAAAGAAGCGCATGTCCAAACTGTCATCCCACCCAATGCCTTTTCTCACCGAAGTGATGAGCTCAAATTATCCGAGGGACTATTTCCTGCCGACCTTTCTCCCCGGTCATGTGGTCGAGAATGTTCTCGATGCTCATCAGTATGTTTTAGGCTATGATCTGTTCTGTTTTTTTCTGTGCTGTATTCTTGTTTAATCGCCGCTGAACTTCTTCCATGGAGCCTCTCTTAGAAAATGAACATTCGCAAAGCTAATCGCACATTTCGCATTCTACTCTGGACTGCCGGCCTATCCTTGCTTTTTGTCCATGTTGACTTAGTCTATGTATTTTTGAGTGATGAACTTATGACACTCATTTTGCAACCTTGGCTTATGTCAAAGTCATATGGGGTTCGCTGTAGACTCACAATGAGCCGATAAGCCCATCATCTGAGCTGGCGACATGAAATGGTCTGCTGCTACCATCTATTTCTTGACGATCCAACCAAGAAAGGCAGTCACCAACGCGGAAGAACTGTCGAAGGCGATCTGATCGACACCAAAAAGATTCCTAAGTCAAAAGCCGTGGAAGACGGACTGGGTTGGACAACCTTTACTGCCGTACAGGAGTCTCTGCGAGCAGTTGCCACAAGCTGTCTCTCCAGGCTAGTTCTCTGCCTGTATCCGTCGTTGAGGTTAGTAGCGGCCAGCGCCTGCGTGCGTCTTCGCTCTATCTCAGTTAATGTCCGCTAGCCAGCCAGGGAAGGGCAGCGTCGGTTGGCTTCGAGCTCTCGAAAGGCAAGCGGCAAGCTTTGAGTGGTCCCAGAAGAGAGAGGCAGACGGGTGAGTAGCATGAAAAAGCGGCGGAGATCAGTGGAGCAGACAGTCACAGACCTACCGGCAAGACTGGCAGTTTCTGACGCGATTGTCATCATCGGACAGTCGTGTTGCAAGCTGGGAATGCCTGTGATCTGAACATGAGTCCAGTGGGTCATCGAACAACAACTCAATTGATGTTTAACAGGACAGCAGACTTACGCCCAAATGTCTCGTCATAGCGAAGCGTATTACGCATAACACGAGTGTCGAAAGCTGTGCCTAGACACATTGCGGATTGAGTGGGCAACCCAAAAATTTGTATCTGCAATAAGGCCGATAGCGTGCTATTTGCCAGTTATCACGAATGTTATCATGCGGCCGTGGCTCGGAGGGTGGAGGATGCCTGTCTAACCGTTCGACGACCGTGTAGGCATTTGGACAAATGTGGACACATATCAAACGTTCATCCATTTGCCCTGAAGACTGCAACTCCCGGGGCGTGATGCATTATGGCAAGAGTGCTTTTCCTGAAGGAATAAGAAGCGGTACCAAAAATGAATAGCATAAACGACTGTGTCAGTTCGAGTTCTCGCACGGTAATTGCCACCAGTGAGTATGCGTGTGTTTAACGGAGTACACTCGTCAGTCCAAGGCTGTGCAGTGTCCATTCAGACGCATCTTTGAACCTAGCAGCCGCCCACATAAGCAAGAAAAATGAATACTCAAGACGAAAAAGGCCCATCACGACTGACGACTGACTTGTCGCTAAATATCCGAGCAAGACGGCGAAGACTGACTGGAGCAATGGGGAAAGGAGCTCATAAACCCCCGGAATCTCGTGTTCACTTCCTCGTGTTTTCGGAATTGCAGTCCCAAACTGCGAAAGTAGCAGTCATATTTCGGCCACTCAATGAGGTCACGTGGTAGGTACGATGGACCAACACGGGGACCTGATCGGTGTCTGGCATGCGTCAATGGGAATGCGCACCCATAAAAAATCCTAATATTGGAATGTAGTGGCATTTGAATCGGGGCAACCACGTCCCCCTACTGATACAAAATCCTGGTCAGTGTGCGTTGTGGACCAGGGGTGTTGTAGTACGCCTAGGTGCAGGTTTACGCCATGTCAACCACGTGCGTCCTCCCCCGCCTCCGGTCTTCTTGACCCCGTATTGACACCGGATCCAGGTAGAAGACGAGGAGAGAGTGCGGCAGATGCGACGTACGTCCATTATCATCATAAGCTAACTCGCACGCAATTCGCCGTCCATGCTCTCACCCTGTCGTGGAGCTCTCGGTGGACATTGTCCGCAACGACTGTCGAACTGTCGTCAGAGGTTTAGGAATGTCTGAAAAAGAGATACCGATAAAATAAGATGAATGAGCTTTCACAATCATTTCAGGATCACTCACTTCACGGTGTTGTTTTGCTGGCGGCCCACGGGCAGCCAAACTGAAGGAGCCTCCTTCTCCTTGAGGGCCTGTTCATAAATCAGGGACTGTTCCAGTTCCAGCCACTTGACCATTTTGTGTTCTCACGTGTGCACAAACTGCCTTCTGTATGGACGTCAGGTTATTGGCCAGAATTTTACGCGTAGTCTCCAAAACCTGCACTCGGAGACCTAGCGGGCCAGTTCACTTGACGCCCTATCATTCAAGTGCTTTACCATGCGGTTTAGTGCCTGTTTGTTGACAACTTTTACTTTCCTACTTTTATTGCCACAAAAAACTTGCAATAAAAGTCAATTTTCCTCGATTTCCCTTTTCGTTTGCATTTTCCCCTCACGTTTACTCTTTGCCAGTCCGCGAGTTTCTAGTTACTTTCATTGGAAGGAAGGTTTGATCGCAGTCGTCGACGTCACTTTCCATACCAGTGATTTTCCGTGACAGCCGTCGTTGTTTTGCTGTTTCGTTTCTGACAATTTAACGGTGTCTTTAAGACTGTGGAACTGTGCGTGTTCTTGGGTCGGTACACATTGCTGCCCTTATTTTTTTTCCAGAAGTCACGACATGCCTGGCAAAACGACTTCTCAACCTGTGTGTCACGCAATTTGTCGCCATTCCTTATTGTCAAATGCGTGCTGAAACACCAAGGTCTTACTTTGTATCTACCAGTGATAATAAATTTTCAGTTCTTCAGTCGGTAAAAAAATGATCCATCGAGTCTCCTGGGATCCGGAGAAACATGAGGACCCACAAAACCACTTTTCTGAATGAATGGCGAGGGAGAACTAGCTTCGTAGAGTAGGTTGGTTAAATCATGAAATGTCAACTGAAATTCGAAACTCATTTTTGTTGCTACAAGATAAATTAAGTAGGGTTGTAAAACTGATCATGATGTAGCATAATTCTATAATAATTCAGTTACCCCAGGATGTCCGCCTACAAATGAACTTCTTTCCGGCGTCGTGCAAAACCATACTCTGTGAAAATGACTACTTGCATAGCATATGCTTTTCTCCTTGATTTTCTATGCCCTTAAGAATTCAATTTTATTGCATGCAAAATATGCATAACGATATTCATTCTTTTGCTCATTCGGCAGAACATTACGTCTTCCTCCAATTTTGTTCCTGGGTAGCTGAATCATCATAGAATTATGCCGTATGATGATTAGTTTTAAAACCCTACTTATTTAATCTTTTCGAAAAGAAAACACATTTCGTAATTTCGGTTGACAATTGATGAGTTAGCCCACGTACTGTATCGGAGTTATTTTTTTTATCAGCACAGCGACATCAGCGTCCTCTGTGGAGTTGCCTAACGGCAGCGCCAGCCGAGGGTTGAACAAGTTCTTAGTCGCAATCCTTTTCAAGCAGAAATATATTTGTGCACATAATGGTCCCTTGCGGCACCAAGTGCCAAAACCCCGAATAGTTTTTGTTGAAACAATGGTGGTTTCGACTTTCCCTGTGTCATATGATGCTTATCTGACCCAAATAGATATTTCCGATGAGGTTTTTTTCTGGATATGCCAAAAACGCGGTTTGTTCTAGAGGAAAAAGAAAAGAAGTACGATTGCAAAACAAACAAGGAACTCTGAACTGATGCCCTGAGCCCGTACGTATACAAATAACTCAAGAAAGTGGCATATCGCTTGACAGTTCTGGCTGGTAGACTATAATTCTGAGTTCGTGACAGTGGACACCGCAGCGAGGCGACTAATTGTTCGCGGATAAACGCATAAGGTCTACTAAACCTCACTTTTAATCAAAAACAATTGTTTAAATCTGTTTTTTTTGGTTTTAAGCTTTCATTAAGATGTGGTTATGCAGCCGCACCTGGTGGACACAGTACCGTTGACCTACCTAATTATTCCGAGTTGGCATGATTACGTTAGCATGATTTTGCTGTGCGTTGCGATGTGTGTTCTGTCGGCAGCCTCGTTTCCTTGTTGCCGTGTCTACCTTTTACGGCCAGTTGCCAGTGGTCCTTCCCGACTTTCGGTTTGGGGCTGCGGTTAAGGATTAGTGTTAGGGTTAGGAGTTATAGGGTTTAGAGTCAGGGTTAGGGGTACGGATTAGGGCTTAGGGTTAAAGGGCGGGGATAGCGGTTAGAGTTAAGGTGGCTCTTTCTCAACCACCCAATTTACAAGCGCGCATTCCCAAGAGCTGTTATTTCGCATACAATTACCTGACCTCTTCGCCTGTGCGCTCCTCGGCCCCACCTGTAAACAACCCTACTACAACCGGTCTCCTATTAAAGGTAGCTGGTGGTTTGCTTACCTCAGGTGCGGCTACACTACCACATCCGGCCAAGCCTTCTGCGTCAGTTTTCTGCTAGGACACATAGAATACAGTGAAGAATGTCCGGGAATTAGCAAATCATGCCTGCTGTCGCCTGCCTGGCGCTTAAATACACGTATTGTGAAAACGAGTCCGTCTTTAATCTGAATCCATTCCCCATTTCCTGCCCAGAGTGATTCCTGCCCATGCAGGCCCTTTTGCGTTCGCTGACTTCAAGCCTGTTTGATATGCAGGATTTTGGAAAATCGCGCATTCGATTCGGTCATTAGTCATGTTGACTGCTAAAATGAGATTGAGTGCAACTGGTGTCATTAAAGCAGTCACAGTTTATGCTAAAGGCATAAGGACATAAGGACATCAGAATTCAGTAACTTCAATGTCTATTCACAAATACAACAGTCCCAAATTATGGTATTTCTACCCCGGCACATGACAAGTCCATTCTGGCCCAACAGCAGCGAATCGCATTTTGAGCGTGTTTTGTTCGGATTGTGTTCTGCTAGTATGCGAGCACTGTATGATTCGAAGGAAGTTTGACCTTAAACTCGAGATTATTGCTTGCTTGGCGCAATAACATGACGACGTCTTACCAACGAGTTTAATAACCACGGCCAAACGTGCAGCGTTGGGGCAAGTTGCATCCACGCCGAAGGGGACGGAAGGGTACAGACAAAAGTGAATACAGGTTGTTGACAGGAACAGAACAGCCTTAATCCAATTCTGCTAAGAGCTACATGCAGTTTACTTGCACAAAACACACGAAACAGTAAACAAAACGACTGAAAGTTCACTGAAAATGACCATCATACCAGTCGGCTGTTAATCAACCTTCTCATCTGCGGGACGGTTATTCCGCGGCACCCTCCGACCCATGCTCCTCTGTCGTGTCGCGGCAGATTACGTCATGGGCAGACTCTAGCCATTGAGACCTTCAGGTCCGACCACGCAAAGATGGAGAAGTTGGAAGTCAGTAGAGGGGAAGCGGTCGGATCTTGTTTTGTAGCTGCCCCTGCAGTAGATAAGCCCCAGCCGCTGTCATACGGGGCCAGTGGTAATAGGGGGTTTAACACTAACCCGCAACCCTAACCCCCAACACCAACCCCTAACCCTAATCCTCAACCCTATCTCTAACCGTTAACTCTTGACCCTATCCCCAACTCTTAAGATTAACCCCTAACCCTTGACCCCAACCCCTAACGATATCCTCTAACAGGTGCGGCTACGAAACAAGATCTTATCGAGAGAGCAGTGTATTCTGTGCAGAAGGAGTGAAGAGCAGGTGGTAGCAAGTTAGCAGTCGGAGGGGAACACATGTCTGGCTCAAGTGTCAGAGCGACTCAAGGGATGGCATGTCTGCGTCGGCCTTGAAGCTGATTGGCTGCCAGCGGTACGCTTGTGCCAGTAAGCGCGAGATGTATTGCTCCTGTTCCCACACAAATCGTCGACTGATTCGCAACTATTTCAGCACGATGATGTGTCAGATGACTTCCCAAAAACTCCTAAGGGGAATTTTCTTGCGCGCACTAATCGGTGAGGTAGGGTAGCGGACTGGAGTAACATCTGGTCGAGGGGCAGATTACAAGAAATAGAGTCTGGTAGGGGAAATTCTCGAAATCCGCTTCCATCGCAAGAGACGATGGTAAAGAAATGTATGACCAAAGTGTCGTCCCACCCAATGCCTTTTCTCACCGCACTGATGAGCTCAAACTATCCAGGGCCTATTTTCTGCCGGCCATTGTCACCAGGCATGTGGTCGAGGATATTCTCGATGCCCATAAGTATGTTTAGGCTATGATCTGCTCTGTTTTTTCTGTGCTGTATTCTTGTTTAATCTCCGCTGCACTTCTTCCATGGAGCCTCTTTTAGAAAATGAACATTCGCAAAGCTAATCATACCTTTCGCATTCTCCTCTCAGCTGCCGGCCTATTCTGGATTTGGTTCCATGTTGACTTAGTCTATGTATCTTTGAGTGATGAAGCTATGACACTCATTTTGCAACCTGGGCTTATGTCAAAGTCATATGGGGTTCGCTGTAGACTCACGATGTGCCGCTGAGTCCCTCATTACAATAGCGCCTCACCGAGCTGGCGACATGAAGTGGTCTGCTGCTACCGTCTATTTCTTGACGTCCCAACTAAGAAAGGCAGTCACCAACGCGGAAGAACTGTCGAAGGCGATATGCTCGACAACGAAAAGATTCCCAGGTCAGAAGCCGTGGAATGCGGATTGGGCTGGAGAACCGTTACTGGCCTGTGAGAGCGTACAGGAGGCTGCGAGAGCAGTTGCCACAAGCTGTCTCTGCCAAAAGAAGCGAAGAGACGAGTGCCAGGAAGAAGGAGACAGGCTGTCTCTGCAGGCAAGGTCTCTGTCTGTATCCGTCGTCGAGGTTCTTAGCGCCGAGGGCCTGTGTGCGTTTTTGCTCTATCTCAGTTAGTGTCTGCCAGCTAGCCAGGAAAGGGACAGCATTGGTTGGCTTCGAGCTCTCGAGAGGCAAGCGGCAAGCCTCGCGTGGTCCCAGAAGCGAATCAACAGGGAGAGAGAGAGAGGCGGACAGGTGAGTAGCATGAAAAATTGGCGGCGATCAGTGGAGCAGACAGTCACGGAACTATAGAAAAGGATGGAGGGGCAAGTCTGGCAGTTTCTGGCGCGATTATCATTGTCGGCCAGCCGTGTTCAAAGCTGGAAATGCCTGTGATCTGAACATGAGTCCAGTTGGTCACCGAACAGCAACCCACTTTATGCTTAAAAGGACAGCAGACCTATGGCCAAATGCCTCTTCATAGCCAAGCATATTATGCATAAAACGAATGTCGAAAGCTGTGTCTAAACACATTGTGGATTGAGTGGGCAACCAAAAATCTTGTGTCCGCAATAGGGCCGATGACGTGCTATTTACCAATTATCGCGAATGTCATCATGCGGCCGCTGCTCGATGGGTGGGAGACGCCTGTCGTAACCGTTCGACGACCGTGTAGCTATATGGACAGCTGTAGAGATATTTCAAACGTTCATCCATGCCTATATCCTGCGTCGCTGTGCGGCTGCTGGTTGGGCTCGAGAGAGAGCCCGTAATGCACCACGGACCGAGTGAGTTCCGCATGAACGATCGGTGAGCGCCCCCTACCACTGTTCATCCATTTGCCTCGAAGACTGCAACTCCCAGGGCGTGATGTATAATGGCAAGATTACTTTCTCTGAAGCAATAAGAAGCAGTACAAGAAGGAGCAGCTGTGTCAGTGTGTGTGCGTGTGTACACTCGCAGTCCAAGGCTTTGCAGTGTCCATTCAGACGCATCTGTGAACCTGGCAGCCGCCCACAGAAGCAAGGAAAATGAATACTCATTTGAAGTGTGCAGGACAAGACATGTGTAATGTAGAAGGTGGGGACTCACAGGGCCCGTAAATTGGGGGTGCTTGTCGACTGGTTGAAATTCAGACAATAACATTGCAATATACGGATTACCCGTCGGCTTTGCTTCGTGTTGGATACTATCCTTCGAAGAAGACGAACAGTGTTCGTCGCCAGCGTCGGCTGCAATCAGGTTCATTTCTGAGTTCTTATTAGTGATGCTTGCATGCACTCAGGCAGTCAAACTCCAACAAGAAATATCAAATTTATCTCTTCAACGTCCGACATTTTATTGAGAGTCAAATTCGAAAAAGGGAGTGGTTAACAATATTACTCGACAGGAATGAAAACCAGGAATGGAGAAAAAATCCTCCTCCAGTTTATGCTTCCGCGTGCTGGGTCGAGGAGCCACGCAGCTCTTCCGTGAGAGCGTCTGGGTCTCTCTCCGTCAAGACCGGAAGACATCACTCAGGGTGTTGTCAACAGAGATTAAAACAAACGTGCTTGCACTTAACAACATGCAAAGTGTGCCCGTTGGCCGTCAGCAGTGACACTGAAAGGAGTCTGAACAAAGTGCCACAAAAGCCTGCTAGTTGACTGGGTACTCACTGATTACAACAAAGGGAAGCATGCAAGCACACATATAGACCGTGAAGTCACCACCCTAAAACTGCCAATCTCAGCTATTAATAGACCGCTGACTCGGATGAAGGCCCCTGGGTTAGTCACTGTCAAAGATGGATTCATTGCAAAAAAAACCACACATACACACAGAGGAAGGTTATACCCGGTACTGCGATCTAGTCAAAGTTAACAGGCTTAGCATCCCCCGCCAACCGATCGTCTCATTTTATGAACGCTCACGTGAGTGTGTGCAGGCATGCTACTCCAAGATGTGAGGCTGTTGAATTTGGGCTCAACAGCAAGGATCCACTGGGCCGAGTAGTATTTTAATCTGCCTCAAGCGTGATACAACTGAGACAAGCGCCAGAATTATGTCATTCAATACCTGCCTCCCCTTCACCTATTTACCCCAGATACTAGTGCTTGAAATTATTAACGGTCTCAGACTATCCTTCAGAACCTTCAAAGACGTACGTTCAGTATGCGTAAACACACATATCTGTCCTCATCAGACGGACCAGCATGAAGATCTTTAAGGTACAGCTTAAACTTCAAAAAGTCCTCGTTGGCGATCAGCTCGAGAGTTAGCTGGTGAGAGCAGTGATCAAAAGGCCTCACGAATGTGCTGTACATCAAGCACATACTGCATAGCAAAAGGTCCTGCCTTTGCACATTTTCATCGGTAAGCCAGCTACCGAAAGGCCTAAATTCATGCATTTCAGTGTCCCAGTCATAAGGGAGCGTCTTGCGCATAAAACGGGCGTCAAAAACCGTGATTAAACGCGTCGTCACACTCAGAGTCACCCGCAGGCCTAATTCAAAAGACTTCCAGTCCCAACGAAAGACGTCAATCGACGTCGTCTACAGACGACAATGCATTCTTTCACAATGCGCCTACGTTGGAGAAACTGGTCGACAGTCAGATACGAGTATGAGCTTGCATCAGCTGGACTTTTTGTTTTAAGCTGTAGGCGGCATCCCAAACTGATTACCATGTCGCCCTCAGCTGAAAATGTCAGCTGCAGTAACAGGTGTTGCGGCATTCAGGTGACGGCTTTGTTGACTGTAGGATTGATCTGCCCGCGGCCTTCGCAGTTTCTCCTACACACAAATGAGTAGAAGTGAGGGGTGTCGAGAGTCGTGCGCATGGGACGCCTGACGCCGACGGTAATGAACAATTCACGGTTTGCGCTAGTGATCTGCGAGACAGACAATGGGAAGTGTAGCAACTAGTGGCCGGCTGGTAAACTGGATTAGCCAGGGTCTGGTGGTGGATAAGCGTGACATTTCCGAGACACTAGCGCCCAACAGAGTACCAGCGGAGTGCTGCGTCTTTCGCTATGCGACTGCAGCATTGAATGTTTACTTGCCAGCAGTTTAGAAACGCCTTGTTATACTCGACTGACGTCTACGCAGCGGCAGACTCAACCAGGTGAGCCACAACTGTCCTGCGGATGGACTTGTCGATGTCTCAATTTAACCAGAGAGGGTTGTGTAAGCGCATTCACTTGTCTAGGCGTTTTGTCGTTCTGACATGTTTAGACACCCTCAACCTCCCTTCTGCATGATGAGGGCAGAATAATATTACCGACAAAGACAAGGGAGACTAGAATTGCCAGTCCTGGCTTATTAGTCATCGTCAGCCGGTCATACCCAATTCTGAAGCGTGGAACACATTCGGCTCCATCCCGCGACCTGTTGGTTAGAAGTCTAACGCCCTTAGCCACCGAGCCATGAGCTCGTTATACTGTCGCCTGCGATCGGGAATATACAACGGTCGAGGGATGCTCACCGATCGTGCTACGGAACGCACTCGCTCTGTTGTGCCTCGGGGCTCTCTGTCGGGCCCAACCAGCAGCCGCACAGTACCGCTTAATATGGGCGGAATGGTATTGCCGACAGCGATGAAGGAAATTGTAATGGCCATTTCCGACTTATTAGCCGTCGTCAGCCAGTCATACTGAATCCCGAAGTGTGGGCGCCCCTCGACCATGCTGTAGCTTGTTTTGTGTTGGCCACGGTAAAGACCCCACTGTCGCCCCCTCCCCCCAATTGAATTTGTGGTCGCACTCGCGTCTAATGGAAATTAAAAATATGGGCAAGTCAAGCACCTTCTACCCATTCCAGTTTTCGTAAAGAGTTTCCAGCTCTCAAGTTTCAGGCTCTCAAGCGAAATCCAGGTACCAAAATGCCTTTTTTGATTTGAGGCGTTTCCACTGCCATGGACGCTGCCGGCCTATTTATGCTCATTTTTATATTTATAGGTTTATCATGGGAAGAGGGGGTTCCCGAGTGACCTACAACACGATGAGGTTGATGTGGCATGGGAGGTAATAATTAGAACAGTGGTATTTCTTCAGTCTATACGTACCGTCTAGAGGTTCAGGCAGAAGAGAACGTCGGAATTCATGATCCAAACAGGGATGTGAAGAGGTTTCTTTCCCGTAAACATACTTGCCCGGCGAGGAAGTCCGGTTAGGCGGACGTACGTTTTCAATTATTCATCTCCAGGCCGGTATAGTTATTATAACAACGAAAGTTATAACAGCCACTGAATAATAGTCATGGAGGGTCAGGTATACGGCCTTTCAGTCATGTTGGTGGAGGGTGGATGATGGAGATTGCAGGCGGAAGTTTGGTATAGTAAACAGTATAACGCAAAATCTGCGCAGACCGCCTTCCCAAAGTCCTACAGCAGTGTAAAACGGCGGTTCTTAAGAAATGCATAGCTAGGTTTATAAATTAACATTTATTAACGCGAAAACAATTAATTTTTCCTGAAATTTATAATTTAAGAAAATGGTTATATTACGAATCGCTTACACAGAGCTAACCAGCAGAGCTAGCTAACATACTTATCCTTTTACATCTAACGCAGCAGATAGTCTCTCATACATGGAGATGGCCATGTTGTCTATAGCGGATTGTTCAGTGCGTCTATCTTGCACAAAATTAAACTTTCCTTGCATTGAAAATTTATTCTTTGCCTTATACCAATGTTTTTCTATAAGTGCGAAGAGATTTTCGATAGGATTGGTGTCTGGTCTGCTGGGAAGGATAATAGTCGACTGAAGACCACATGCAGATAGGCTGGTTGTTGTCTAAAATGTCGGATTACGGTTGCAAGGGTATAAAACATAAAGCTATTGTGGTGTTCTGACAAATAAGTAAGAGAAAGCATATTTTCGTACATGTTTTCTATAAAATATATATATATGAATTTATAAGATCATCGAAAATCAATGGAAAAAAGGCATGCTGCTTAAGTAGTCACTTTTTACCAAGTACAGTTTCTGTGGGAGGTCAGTAAAAAATGCGTTCAAAAGCCGACATCCTGACGAGTCCGAAATACTATAGGATAATGCCACATGATAACTAATATTGCAACGCCAGCCTATCAGTCCTTACTAGACGAAAACGTATTTCAGAATTTCGGTGAACATTTCATGAGATCGGTCACGCACTGTATATCACAGAATTTCGGCACTTTGCACTAACAAAAACAACTTGGACACATTTGGGCTACATTAGTCCACATGACAGTTTGACCGTCGTTGCCGACGATTTCCACTCTGTGCTCCACTGAAAGGAGATGTAGAAACGGTGACTAGCGCGTGAAATAGTTTATAATGTTAATAGATTTGCGCAGCATCTACCGCACTCTTTGTTCCCCACTCCCCGCCTGCACCCGATGTCAAGACAGAGTCAAGAAGACCGGAGGCGGGGAAGGGCGCATTATTCCACACATCCACTACACGACGGAGGTAGAAATAAACGACCAACTTGTCTTCCTTGTGCGCCGGTATGAAATTAAGGAACTCACAATACAATATTGGGAAAAGCCACCAATCAGTGCAAGCGCAGCCGCGTCCACACTCTAGTCAAGAGAATTTAAACACTGCGGCTCACCAGCCGAAAAAGTAGCCAGACGACTATTCACGGTGCCCTTATGGTGACTGCATACTGAAGCCCCTTTATTGAGCAAGGTAGGCACCGAGCGAACAAACAACAGCCAAAAGATCAACAATCCCAGAGTTTGGAGGACCATTCTCTACGTTAAAGGAGTCCAAAAGGCGGTTTTGTGAGCATATGCCTGGTTTTGACAGATTATCTCCAGGTACGTACATCTATATAGCTATTGAAATAATGAATAAAGGGATGCAAGCAAGTAGGTACTTATGCTGCAGCTCGGGTTAGGAGGAAGAGGATGAAAAAGCAAATTTCCAGTCAGCGTCGGGAGTGGGTGGGCACCGGGGTAGGTAATTATATGCTGGTGGCTGGCTTAGTGGTTTTTGACCATGGCAACTTTGGGGCCTGTATGAAGTTTTTCTGCGCGCACAGAGCCGCTTTATGTAACCTGATTGCAGCCGCATCTGCTGTAGCCAACATACGCTGCCCAAGTAGTTTTGGGATGGCTTGACAAAGCTTTGTAAATCACTCGGACGACGCGGTGGTTTGTGTCTACCGCGTGTGCGAGAATAGAGCTGTTTATGTTCTTTATTTAACTATGCGATAAGAAGCCGTCAAGACGGTCTGTCCATAGTTATTTATAAAACAGCCACACACAAAGACAGAAAGTTGTTTTACCGTCTGCTTGTGCGAAGCAGAAAAAAGTGAATATAAACTTATACGCACCGATGGTGTCCAAGCATAGCAAATGGTGGAACACCGGTGTGAAATGGGAACATTTCTCTGCAATTTCTCAAGGACGATTTGTGCCCTGGTCCCCCCTTCACTATTTCATGCCGCATGTTCTTGCCAACCAGGTTCTGAGGTCAGCCACGATATTCGCTTAAAACTCAAAGAAAGAAATGTACACTGACATTATCCGGAGTCGGGAGAGCCGAACATCATGTTACGGGGGTCACCGTGGCAGTATCTCGACTGTCACAGCCTGCCAGCGTTCCGTTTGATGCCCTCTAGGGACACGATGGCAATTTCTGAGACTTTAGCAGTTGTCTGTCAAATATTTTGCAGTAGTAAACACTGTATTTACATTGGGAAGACGGACGACAGTCAAAATCCGACATACTAACACACATGGAACGAGGTTTGAATGAAAGCGCAGCAAGCGGGGCACACTGAAGAAACTGGTCGTATTTTTACCTTCGATGAGCGGCCATCCTGGGTAAGAGCATCTCAAGGAGAAGACGATTCAGGCTTGAGGCGTGGTTCTCAGACGTCATCCCCATGAACAGACATACTGGTCCTCCTCCTGCCGGCAAGGTCCTGAGTGACTGTCTACACATTAAACAGATATTGGACGTTAGTAAAGTGACCTGACGGGAAAGCCAAGGAATTACAGTACATAGAGATGCCCGCAGCGGCCCCACCATGCTTCTACTAACGCAAGCAGCTGCCAGACACTCACGAAGGGGTCGAGTCAGTAAAAATGAAAGGAGACCAATCAGCGCAAAGCCGACAACTTCGGTGGGTCATTTGAGTTCTGTGCACAACTTTATGCTTCTGTCGCTTTGGCGACGATGGACCGACCGCACTCCCGAAACGCCAGCAGGACAACAAATCTGCTCAAGTGGTTCATTTCTCTTCTTTAAAATAATCACACGTTCTTATGCAATGCAGCTAAAAGCCCTTAGGTATATTCGGGGTTCTCCCAAGAATAAGGAAAACCCCGATGTTTTCTGACAGTCTCATTTTACACAATGGCAGTTTCATTCAAATGGTGTCTAACGCACACGCAGATCAAACGGCGGTGCACGCTATCTCTCCAACAGGGCTGTGAATGCGGACCAAAGCACGCAAAGCAATTAATTAAACTAAATGAGTCTAGTATGCCTCATTAATCATTCAACTTGCCTAAAAAGCATTCACCACAAAAGGGAAAAGAAGACTGCGGTTCACATGAAAGTGCAGACAGTGAGGACTAAATATTTTGCATAGGCACGGAAATATAAGGGCTCGCAGATATACCATCGGCGGAGCCGCCGTCACAGTGCACTTGAAGGAGACCATTGTCATGAAACGCTTACCAAAATACTAAGCTGCAGCTTCGAGTAGGAAGGATTATTTAAGTGAGGTTGTACTACTGATTATTTGCAGCGCATCTGCCCCCTAAAACGGGCCACACAGTGAATGCGTCGGACCAACACAAGATCAGACTCCGGCCGGACATTATCGGGATTGTGTACGCATTAGAAATGCCGACAGTTGGGGGTACGCCGGTATGATCGGTTGTCGATTTACTCCGTGAAATGTGTTGATTTCAATAAATTCTGCTGCGCAGGCCTGTTTACAGCTCTGTATTCCCATACTTTAGATTTGGAAAATCTCGAGATATCAAACTATCACACTTTCACAGTTCTATTTGGGGAGGAAGTGGGGACTGGGTGTCAGAAGATTCAATTAGAAGTCGAGAAACGGCTCAAAAAATCAGACTGACGTACAGTCAATCTCGGTGGCTAAAGGTATTTTTGTGGCATGATTATCTCGTTGGCTCAGGTGCTGCCAGCGACTAAATGATTCATTCTGCACTTTTCTGACCCCTGCGTTTCACTGGATACCAGCCCTCCACACCAAGAGATTACTTCTAAGTCGGAAAAAAGACACCTTGCTCATACTAATGTTATGATTTGTTTAGCAGATCAGGAGAGGCAGGCGGCTTCCAGGTATCGGTTCACGACTGGCGCAACGAAAGGCCATATGCATGATTTGGAAGGTAGCGGCAGTTAACTCGGAAAAAATTGGATTTGACTCTCATATCATCCAACAGCCATCAAACCCTCTTTCTTTATCCTGCAATGATATTGAGCGGCCTCTTACGTAAGATTTAGATTTTAACCCAGTCTGCGGTACCTTGAGGTAGACCAAAGATGTGAAGTCGTCTCAGAAGTGACCACCAGCCTATTTTTGTTGGAGATATTGCCGTCCTTAGGGGAGATGGTCCCGACATTGTGGCCGCCATAATGACCTCTGCCAACGAATTTTCCGGCGATCCACGCCTTTGCGATGCTTGATCCACCGTTAAGGAATACCCGAGTATGTGAAGACACGCAGAGACGACCGCAGAAGATGCTCTCCCTGGCATCGCAAATCAGCATAGTGAGGCTAGGTGGACGGTGCTTTTCCGCACTCAGGCGTAAACTTGCTTTCCTATGGGCCGTTGTTTTAGGTTAAATGGCATTCATGCCGTCCACCTTTTTCTTGTTTTGTAAAACCCCGGTCAACGTACGTTATAGACCAGGGGTTGTGGTGGTACGCTCAGAAGCGGGTCTTGGCCGTGCCGTCCTCCCCCCTACGGTCGTTCCGACTGTGTCTCGACATCGGGCCCAGGGAGGGGGAAAGGAAAGAGTGCGGTGATCGCTGCGCAAGACCACTACCACAAGAAGCTTATTCACGCGCAAGTCACCGTTCCTGTTCTCACCCTGTTGTGGAATACACGGTGGAATCAACGGTCGGAGTCAACGATCAAGCTGTCATCTTGCAGCACAATCTCACGATTTTTCAAACACGTCAGGATTATGGCTCTTGAGTGAACTCCTTTCCGGCTGCCTGCACGGATCACAGTCTGTATAAATGATCACCCAATTAGTGTGACTTTTTTCCAATGATTTTTGTCGCTTTTATAAACTTAAACATACTTCGTAGTAGGCATGCGCAAAATGGTCTTTCTTGTATTGGTTCTGGTAGCAAATTACGTCATCTTCCAATCGCATACATGTACACGAAGAAAAGGTATTGCTCGGTTTAAATAAGGCTCTTAATTTTCCGGTATGCCTTTTAAATATCATAACATCTGTCTGTTTATTAATGCTCCGCAGCATCATGTTTCACACCCATTAAAAATCCTAATGGGCTTTATAGGGTATCTACTTAATTTCATAGGGGAACATGTGATTTTCTCTAAACTTGAAATATACAGACTGTGAACTTAAAACCCTTAACGCAAACACAGCGGAAAACGGGGCTCAAATCGATCAGGAGTCGAAAACCTATCTAAAAATTAAGCGTACACTTCTTTCTAATATGAAATGTGAAGTAGTGATTTGCCGCCAAATGAAAACTACAAGAAGGAATATTTTATTCAATGTTTTCTCCAAGCGATATTTGAGCGTATAAGAAAATCGAAATTCAACGGGAAACATTTTTTCACCGAGCGTAGTTTTACAGGTGGCCAAAAAGAAGCGCATCCCAAAAACCAGAATATTAACATGTCTGAAATATATCATGATTATGCTGCATAGCAGTCAACAGTACGATCCTACCTAAGTAATTATTTCTAATGGCCAACATACTTCAGAATTTCGGTTAACATTTCATGAGATCGATAGGCCAACAAGTTCTGCTCCTAGACCGGTTGATGAACGTCATCAAGGACAGAGTGATAGGGCCTGCCTTGATCCCCGGGCAGCCTTGGGATCAGGGAATGTTGACCCTTCACCCTAACAGTCTTGTCTCTTTCGTAATTTTTTTTCATCTTAATGTTTCCGCGTTCTACCATCTTTTTCATCCAAAGCAGGCAGTCGTTCATGCTTCTCTGAAGACCTTCTAGCATTATCAGGACCTTGTTTACTTCCTGAAAAAATTAACCCATGAACTTGGAGTAAATCCCTTTAGAGCAACGTTCCTCAAGCCCGGCTCTGCAGTCGAGGTGGATATTAAAGCTGAAATCCTCCAACTCATGCCCAATACCCGAGTAATATTCATCTGCTGCCAGTTGGCAGTCAGTAGTGTACAAGTACTCAGTGGTTTCCCAAACTGACAGCGCAAGTATTGGCTTAGAGCAAAGAGGGGGGGTGGGCGCTGAGGGACCCAGTGATGAGCGGAACCCCCCACGGTTGCGGCACTAGATCGTCGAAAAACGCGTGTCTGGGCTCTTAACTCTTATCTGCGCTGTCAGTGTGCGTAAACATTCGGTATTTTGTGGAAACTCTGGAGACTTTTAATTCGACTTTGGGATCATTTTCATGCTCTGCTCTGCAAATTGCGTTTTCCCTAAATGTCGAAAAGACTGTCTTCAATCTCAAGGGATATTTATTGTTACCATAGATCCCATCTATCCAGCGTATCTTTGATGTTCTGAGAATAATCAAGTAGTCCCATGTGCGGCTGAAGTCATTAGGACTTCTTGCGATCTCGAAATATTTTCATGCGGACTTCCAACATTGAATAGTATAGGTAATACAAAAAAGATTATTTGTTTGACCGAATTGTGGAAAACCTGGCCGTCCCGGTAGGATACGAACCCACAACAAAAAGCGGAATGTTTGAGCATAGCCAACGCTCTAACCACCTAAGCTACGAGGCGCCGCCGGGCGCCGCGAATTTAATCCCATTTGGATCAAATTACCCGCGTATGGAATGCGCTCATTTTGATACAGTAAACTCGCTGCCCAAGCAGCATTCCCTAAGCAATCAATCTAAAGTCTCCCAGATAACTACCACGGCCAATTAACTAATGCAACAATTAGTGAATAGACCGGCAGGGCGTTGGCTTTTCTAAGACCTTTACAGCCCACCTCCGTCTGTCCTCATATGAATACCACTCATCTTTTATTAGTTTTCATGTCTAGACAAAGTTGATTACATTCTCTTGGGTGGGTGCATTGAAAATTCATTTTCGCTTTTAAGTTAGAAGAAATTACGTTGCATATAAACTCTTACTTGAGGAGAATTAATGTCCGAATTTTTAAGAAAATAGTAATTAGGACGTATTGGATATGTTTTTGTTTGGATGAAGAGCATTTAATCATAGCCTGTATGTTGTGGGCGGACATTTTCTTTGGCCACTAAGGGCCATGTTTTGTTAAGCCAAGACCGTAATATGCAGCTAAAACGTCGTTGCATACTTAACAATTTTCGAGGATTGTCCTTCTGTGCGTGTTTTGACAATTGTGAATAACCGAGGCGTTCTTTTCAGCTGTCTAGTAAGAGTAGGAAAAGCCAGTGGATTTTCAAGGACGTCTAGAGATCATACCAAATCAGTGGTTGTGAGAAAGCCCACGGTTAAAGTGCATCAGAAGGGTCACCCACACAAGGAAAATGGTGCGATTATGGTTAACTCTGCAAATTGCATTTCAGTTCTTTTGTTCACTGACAAGTCTGACAACACGCGACCTTACGGAAACCAGCATTTCTTCAACCCTCTTACCGCGGAAATCAATTAAAATTTATTTTCGCTCTCGTTGTCTGCCTGTCAAACAACGCAAAAGCAAGCACTTGACCTCAATGCATGCGCACCATTCTGAAAAAAACCCTGCTAAACACTAAAAAACAACTGACTAGTCGCCACACTGTGCAGTACGAAAATTTGTTGGTGATAATTAGCCCTAAAAAGGGTCTATCACAGCAGCTTTAGCTGTGGTGAGACCCTAGTCATTAGGACCTTCAAGCTCGGTCCCTAATAGAAAGCGAGAGATTGAGAGTTAAACACCAGTCCCGTGAGTAGTGTATTCTGTATAGATTAACTGGAGAAGGGACTGGGAAGAGTTGGCAGCCGGACAGAGGTATGTCAGGCGCCGGGCGAGCGGTGTGCTGAGGAAGAGTGGGGAGTGCATCGTAGCGCCGTCTGCGAAAGAACGCCTGAATCAGCCTTGAAGACAATTGGCCGGTTTGGATAGTCGTGATTAGTCGAGAACTAGACTGTCAGTGGTGCGTTCTTGCGTGTATTCGTGAGCGCGTGTCGGGGCTAGGGCCACTACAGGTCTTTTAAGAGTGGTCGTGCCGTATTCCACTTTGTTTTTTTTTCGTTGTCCGCGTGAATAAAAATTATCTGCTTGTACAAAATAGATCTACTCATCTCAGAGAAGCGCGCCCGTTTTCGCTATCTCCAATTTTCTCAAAAATGAGATTTCTAACAAATCTTAAGTTCAGGTTGGATTTTGTGTCTGGGTAGGTGCAGTTGGATCGATTTCTGTCTAACTAGAAATGTTTTAGGGATTTAGGCATGCCCTATCGGTTCAGTCACCGGTAATTTTTAAGCCATGTGATCCGGTGATAGCAGAGATTTAACTTAACAATTTACAGGAGTTACTTTGTTTTCAGAAAGAGAGGTGTTCCCATCCCTAAATTCGGGAATATTGGGAGAGCGTGAGGAACCAAAGTCTTTGAAATATATATACATCACTTAGGCAGACAGTTTTGGGAAGTATGATTACCGCATGTGCTCAAAAGGATGAATTGTGAAAAGGCAGCATTTAAGCATATGTGGGATAGTTAAAAACTTTAGTTACCTTCTATAAGCAACCTAAAAAGATGGGCAAAAGTCTAGTCAGCGTTTAACGAGTTGTGGCTTTTAGTAAGAGCAAAAGTAGGAGTAGTCACCAAGTAAGTTGGCGCCTTGAGAAAAGAGCCTTCTGGCGTTTTGGCTTTAGGACATTCTGCACGCATTCGATTTGCTCGAAAAGCATTCTATTTCCAGCCACGCTGTCTGAGTTAGCTGTGATCTTTAAATTGAATGAGCCAATCAGAGTTTCGCAAATCCCGGCTATCTACTACAACCCCTTCCCCACCATTGACCTCAAAGTGGGAGAGGATTTGCAAGGACAGGTAGTGAATTTTAATAGTTAGACCTGTCAACTGTGAAAAGACCAAACCTAACAGAAAATCATATTTCCTTTCGAAACGGCATACCTTCTTAATTCTCACATAACCGTGCGCGCACTCTGTGAGCTGTCCTCATTGGGGCATTCCGTTGTTCCAGAGGACTATTCAGCGATCATACTTTTCTTATTGATAAACGCCCAGTCATGCCAGTGCATTTATAGGTGATGGCGTCATTTAAAACGTGCGGGAAGCCAGAGAATGCGATTTATGCTCATTTTTAACACGAATAGAGTGAAGGAAACATGAAGGGTACAATTAGAAGCGGTAAACATCAATCTTGTAAGGCAACTATATGCAGCATAGGTACGAGGAGGGTTGGGAAGATTAGTACTGAGGAGAGGAAAGCAAGTGGCAGAACATTGCCCACTTACCTTTGGCCATGGCAGATGCGGGTTCTTCATGAAGCACTTCAGTTAGCGAAATATCGGCCTCGTTTGGCTTTTAAATACAGAACTTTGCAACTGCGCCGCTTTTAGATGACAGGATGCCAATTGTATTTTTCTCCCCTTCTTTGTTTTTAAGCAAAATTTGCAATGTTACTCTAATGCACCAACATCCGAGACAAACTGGTCTGGCAATCCAGACACTAGTTCCACTCTTCCGCTTAAATGGGTAATTTGTACTGTATCAAGCGGAACTGGATAGGGGTTTTCTTCCCTCTCTTACTTTGCGGTTCCTCTTAGCCTAAATTTCTTCACTCTAAGCTACTCTGAATTCAACATGTCGTCTGTAAAAATGTTTACTGTCATTGGAAGGAGGAAAAACAACTAAGGGTCGGGAAAACAACTTTGCTATTCCTCACCGTCAGAGTTTATTTTGAGGCCATAATTGAGAGCATAAGACAACAGGCTTAAAGTTTGAATCTAGTCAGTCTGCTCCGCCAGCAGACGCCTGTGTTGACTTTGGCAACCGTCGCTAACCGTGCGCTGGTCTGCCTCATACGGCTCGGTTCTGGATGACTTGTTAAGTAGGGAGGCGGGAGCTCCACAAATCTTCCGCCTCATCTACCATCGGATTCCCCTGACTCGAGCATTTTCCTTTTATTGCGCCTTGTCCCCGGATCGTCTAGCTATCTTCGTAGGAACAAAACTGAGGATGGGATTTTTAAACTACAAAATGGCGCGTGAAGGTTTCCCAACCAACGTTGTATCTTGGGCCTCAGTAGTGGAAGAAGTGGCCTCTGAGTGAGCAAAATCGGGCCTGTTTTTTTTCCAGCGCGTGAAAAGCACGCGTAGACGGGACTGACTTCCTTGCCTATTGCGTAAATTGATGTGGTCATGTCTGCGGTGATTTACCCCAAGTTTTCATGAATGTGCATATGACCAAATAGGCCCATGCCACACGCAAACACATACACACAGCGACTATTGGTCACAGTCTACAGTCACTTGGAATGGAAGGGGGGTTGAAAGAGGGTAGAAGAGGCGGTAGTATAGATGACATAGTTCATCAGTAATGTGTAATTCGTAAAAACTCTCTTATGTGCACAGGCCTCCCAAACTGCGTCTCCTGAAGTTTCAGAAACGACGGTGCGTCGAACTACTAAATCTCTAAATGGCTATTCCACAAACTCCATCCCTTAACAAAGGATTGTGAGACTTCAATCCAGAATTCAGTTGAATTCCTACACAAGATAAGAGGACTCGCTATTGAATCAGATGAGATAATGGTGTCGTTCGATGTCATCTCTCTATTCACGTCCATACCACTCGACTTGGCAAGGCAGTGCACAGAAGAACTCTTACAATCCTATGACATGGATGTTCCTGCATCTGCTTTGCTTGAACTCTTGGACCTATGTCTGGAAACGAACTTCTCGTTCGCACATGAATGTTATCGACAGCTGAAAGGAGCTCCTATGGGGTCACCTATTTCTGGCTTTTTGGCTGAAGTCACAATGCAAAAATTAGAGGCTATGGCCTTACCATTATTCAATCCCAAATTGTGGGTACGCTACGTAGATGACACCTTTGTCATCGTCAAGAGAGATCAGCTAGAAACTCTGCATAAAGCTATCAACTCAAAACTACCGGGAATTACGTTCACGCTCGAAAGACAAGCTGACAGCAAACTCCCATTTCCTTATGTCCTCGTATAGCGAAAAACTGACGGGACATTCCAGACATCAGTATACCGCAAAGAAACTTACGCGGAAGTTATCCCACATTACGAGAGCAACCACCCTATGGCTCACAAACGGAGTGCTGTTAAGACCCTACTTAATCGAGCAAAGACACATTGCTCTGAGAACGAAGGTTACAAAAAAGAACTCAATTATCTATTCAACCTATTTTCCCAAAACGGCTACCCTAGAGATTTTGTACGCCGATGCATGAAAGAGCAGAAATCAAAAGAAAGAGAGAAGGAACTAGATTGTTCCAAAACCAAAACATTGACGAACGCTTCCCTACATTAAAAATGTGTCTGAACTAGTTGAAAGACACCTGAAGAAGCATCGAATACAAGTGGCTCACAAACCGACTACCACGCTACGCAAACAGCTTGTACACCCTAAGGATAGGGTTGGCTATTTGGATAAGAAAGAAGTAGTCTATAAGATTTCATGTGGCACTTGTAATGCAGTGTATTGTGGTCAAACCGGAAAATCCGCCTCTACACGCCTACATGAACACCAATTGGCAGTGAAGAGGCGGGACCACTTATCCCAAGTCGCCATGCATACTCTTGAAACTGGGCACAAATTCGCTTGGGATAAAACACGCTTTGTCGGTTCCTGCCCATATAAGAAAGGCCGAGAATTTCTAGAGGCCATTCACTCCGATGATTCATGCATCAATCGACGCATCGACTTTGTTACCATGTACACAAATCTCAAAGAAAAATGGAAAAGGTAATAGCCAATCAAGACGTGACATCAGCCCACAGCATTAACCCATCCTCATCCATGACAGAGCAATATCGATTTTTTCGGCATTGTTTAAATTTTGACTGTTTCTTCACACTTACTACACGTGTGACGACGAGCTGGGGAACCAGACTCCAAATTTACGAAATAAAGTTTGTTCATTTTCCCAAAGGACTCATTCTTCTTTGAATTATGTTTCTTGGGCTGCCCATCTTCCAGTACATATATATCTATAATGGTAAGGGGGGCTCACCGATCGTTCATACGGGCGCACTCGTTCCGTTGTGCCTTAAGTGCTCCCTCTCGAGCCCAACCAGCAGCCGCACAGCGGCGCATGATACATAGGCAGAATGGCATTACCATTGTATATTCCTGATCGAAAATCGACAAGGCAATGGGCTCGTGGCCCGGTGGGTAGAGGCGTGGACTTCTAAACCAACAGGTCGCGAGTTCGAAGCTCGGGTGCTCCACACTTCGGGCTTGGGTATGGCTGGCTGACGACGGCTAATAAGCCAGAAATGACCATTCCAGACTCCCTTGTCCTTGTCGGTAATGCTATTCTGCCTATATATCATGCGCCGCTGTGCGGCTGCTGGTTGGGCTCGAGAGGGAGCCCTCAAGGCACAGCGGAACGAGTGAGTTCCGTATGAAGGATCGGTGAGCACCCTTACCACTATATATATACATATATATATATGAATGACCGTCTTTTCTGAAACTTCAGGAGACGCAGTTTGGGTAACCTGTGCACATAAGGGAGTTTTTACGAATTACACAACACTGATGAACTACGTCATCTTTACTATCGCCTCTTCCACCCTCTTTCAACCCCCCTTCCATTCCACGTGACTGTAGACTGTGACCAATAGTCGCTGTGTGTATGTGTTTGCGTGTGGCATGGGCCTATTTGGTCATATGCACATTCATGAAAACTTGGGGTAAATCACCGCAGACATGACCACATCAATTTACGCAATACACGTGAACACGTCAAACAGTTCACATCACCGACACCTCTCACGTAAGCGAGAAGTGGGTTCTTCGGTTCCTCTCTCCATGTGGCTCTTCTGCTAAATTTGAGATCCGAGCAGTCTAACCGATGCGTGAAATCTCGGTGGGAGCGATATCGTGTGTGTGGCACGCGCAGAACAGCTCTTCCCAGCTCTATCAGTTACCCATTCCTGGTAGAACGGTCGAGACTGACTCTCAGCACCCAATTCCTTAATATAAACAATCTGACGAGCTTGGGACTATCACGAAGCACTAAAAGCCGTGGCTGAGAACGCTGCCAACTGATGACTTAACTCTGACCAAACAGCCAGCCCAGTTGTATGTTTGGGTGTTGAGAAGCCGACTTATGGATTGAGTCGGACCTGTATGACTCCTTAATGGCGCTCCCTCACACATGTGAGATCCGAACCGCTCACCTCCCATCTGTGTGTATTTCTGGTGTGTGCGTTTTGGAGGGGGGGGGGGGTGGGCAGGTCGTGCATGTGGCGCTGTAGGCGGGCTCTTTAGCTCTGTCAGCCACTACCCAACCCCTTGAATCAGTCAACTGACCGGCTACAACAGTGAACTGGTGCCTGAGATGGGGAAGAGGGAGTGATATCCACGGTCTCAGCGTAAATTCCTTACTATAGACAATCTGGCACGCTTAAATCTATCATCGTGCGCTAAAAGCCGTGACTTGGAAGTCCACCAGTTGACGGGACAACTCGGGCCTTGCAGTCAGCTCAGTGTGTATTTGTGCAGTGTGGCCGACTGGAGGACTAGGAACCCAGTGGGATCCGAGCCGCTCTCCCCATCTGCAAAATCCTGGCCAGTGTTTGCTGTAGACGAGGGGATTCGATGGTACGTCTTGGTGTGGGTTTATGTCGCGCCAGCCACCTACGTCCTCTCCCGCCTCCGTTCTTTATGACTTTGTCTTGAGGCTGGGTTCAGGTGGGAGAGGAGGAGGGAGTGCTGTGGATGCTGGGCAAGTCACCAGCTCTGCTCTCACACTATCGTGGAGCACACGATGGACAGCATCGGGAACGACGTCCAAACGGTCATGCGACACCAATCGTAAAGTCGAGAGGCGCGTGTTCCCCGATCGGGGAGGCCTGTCGAATGGAAGCAAACCCATGCCAGGTGCAAAATTCTGTCTCGTTGTTGCTATCTTGGGTAAACACTTCTTCGCAGATAAAGAACTGCTTGCCTGTTGTAGCCGGCAGGTATTCCCCCTGCAGAACCCCCAGGCAGCCCATTTCATATGACAGGGGGCGACTACTACATGACCGTGAATCCTAATTTAATGCCTTCCCATCTCCTACAATTTCTTTCCATTCCACTTCTCTATGTTATGTTGTTGAACGGTCACTTGCGCCACGTCCCTCTAACATTTTTATTAACTCTCGGGCAGCAGAAGAAGCATTTGTAGGAAATATCTTTAAGTGAAAACGAAGGTATCTCCGATTATCCTTCTCAAACCTCCAATCAGCCAGCCGCCAAAGACAGCATGACATTTGCCTAGCCTATGCGCAAAACCTGTTCAAGAACGCAAAGAATGGTCCTGGAAGTCTCCGAACCCCCTTCACAAAGGTTTACTCACCAAACCTGGAGGAATGACGGTAAAATATGCTTGGATGTGGAATTTCTTTTTACTCGCTCTGTTACTTCGGTTTGAAAAGCAGAGTCCAGATTGGCCGACCATCTGGCGACTTGTCGAGGTAGTTTGATTGACAAACTGGAAATCTGGCTAATTTACCCGCATCACATCAATCAAGACAGCAGTTTCTGCGGAGAGGGTTTTTGAATTCGTCGCTTGATTCTGGTCGGGTCAGCATGACGTCCAATGTTGACATTCAGTCTCTTGCTTTGACATCCTCAGCATTGTCACTAAAATGAAAAATTTGGGTGCTTGTATGGCAGAGGACAAAGTATTACCATGTTTCTTGAATTTTATTTTTTCAGCTACACTCTACCGTTCGTCCACGCACATATATTCTAGGACATTGGTCGCTACGCAAAAAATAGTTCAGTCGCCCCTTCTCTCGAATTTCTGGATACATGTAACATTCGTTTTTGAGTAATTAGTAGCATGAATATTAGGATGTCGGCTTTTGAGCGGGCTTTCTTCCGGCCGCCTGCATAAACTACGCTTCGTAGCAAACGATAACTTAGGTAGTACTAAGTTGCCCCCTTGGCTTTCTATGTCCTCATGAATGTAGACATAGTTTATGAAATTATACGCAATAACTATTCATCGTTGCGCTCATTTTGCAGAAAACTACGCATAACTTGGTTTTGAAAAACTTATAATTTTTAAATAGTTCTGAGCCCGGCCGGTCGTTCTAGTTGTATTCAGGGTTTCCAACTTACAAGCTTCATGCTTTCTGTGTAAGGAAGATCATTCATTTGTACACGTTATTAAGAGGACGTCATATAGGGCTCGTAAAAGTCTGTAATGGATGCGGACCATGTTTTTCGCATTACAAGCAGCATTGATAACCGTGCTCATGTGATTTTGTATGACTGGATATTTTATGGCCCCAAAAATCTCACAGTTTGAAACCTTTTTAAAAACTGAACTAGGCGCATTTTTAGGCATGAAGTTTGAAAAATACGTAACCGCATGCCAAATGAGTACAGGTAAGAAAGGTTTTTTGCATGTTTTTATAACATATGTTTGGCTTCGTAAGGACATCGAAATTCAATGAGGAAAATGCATACTACTAAAGCAGCCGTTTTTCAGATCTACAGTTTCTTGCAGCCAGTGTCCTAAAAGCTCGTTTAGAAGCCGGCATCTTGACGTGACTGAAATATCTTAGAAAAATGCCTCGCGATAATTAATATTACAACCCTACTTAAGTATTCATCTCGAACTGAAAATACATCTCTCCTTTTCCGACAACATTTCATGTGGTAGCACATTTACTGTAATTCAGGCAACGCCCACTCCGCCGTGCGATTTTGTCGCCAGTAAACGGTCGGCGGAATGATATTTGCTCGTGGTTTCTTTTTTTCACAAGCGTCCCTCTCCCGGCTGAAGCACAACGCTTCCGAATCCCACATTGATTTTACCAAAACATGTGTATTCTTACCAAACGGCACATTTTATACCAGATGCAACATAAACCCTTCTTCATGGAATCTTCCCCACAAGAGAAGAAAACATTAGTCTGCTTTGGTGAAAACTGCTCAAAAGTATTCAAAATGAGGAATGAATTCAGCCTAAAAAGCACACCCGCGTGTAACATTTATCATAGTTTATGGGAAAACGTCAAAGGGAGGTTACAACATGGCGCCGAAATAGCCTTATGCTTCCATGTAGCGCCTCCTCGCTAGTTGACAGAAAACGTACCCTTCTGTCGGAGTGTCGAACAGGGGAACGAAAGGCGCAATTACTTTCAGATATGCTGTCGCGGAATTATTTTCTGGTTCGCATGTGAAACGAACAAACAGTCGATGGTAGGGATACTTTATGTAACCCTCCTCCTTGCAGAACACGGGGGTCTGAACGTCCCCCTCGATGATGCCTTCGTTCTGGCAAGAGCCCCTGTTTCCCTATCTTAACCCTAACTCGAACACTGATCCAGATCCTAAACTTAGCCCTAACCCTAATTTTTCAGAATTTAGCGAAAAATCACCATCATATTTCCGGAGTTGGACATATAAGCTGTCTCTACTCATTCAGTAGTCAGGACTTCCACGAGGTATGCGTAGTTTAAAAGCCAGGCTATAAGGTACTCACGTTGATTTCTTTAAATATCTAGCTGACTCGTCGTCAGACGTCTGGTAAATGAACAAAATTCTACTTGTTTTAAACCGCCTTTGTCATAAGGTGTGCGTCATCATTCGTCAGTTACAGTGACTCACCCGGTTAGAGTTGGCTACGCTTGCCTTCACAGGTGACCTTGAAAACCTCTATATCATTTAGATACGGCCTAATGATGAATATTCCGTCTAAATGAACTCTTTGGGAGGATTTCCGGTGTTTTTATTGCCTCCCTGAAAAACAAAGGGTACCCCTGCGTTTTAGACTCCTTCTCCCAAGACTGATCTCCGTACAATGTGTGAATCAGCAACTGACAGACTAAAAGACCCCTCCAATAGAGCCATCCCATAACACTGACAACTTCAGCGGATTCGACTCAAGGGCACAGACTTTAGCGGCGCACAGAAAATCAGCTCAATAGATCGACCTTTATTCCATGCGATTGTGCAAAGTTCCTTCAACAGGCACAATTAACCGAAAGTATTCTACTTCAAACCCACCCACGTACCGACATTGTAACTGAGACGGGGCTCGCTGAAGATGGGCTAGGATTGAAGCTGTGCATAGATTGTGATCGGCTACTAACATGGGGCTGATGGATCAAAGACAGCTAGGAGATAGCTGCCTTCAACAAGCAGCATATAAACAGGACAGGGTTAATGAGGGTAACATCGAAATTTTAGGATGCGAGTCTGCTGTACAGGCTTCTGAAACACGTAGTTGCCTCCTGACACCCAAACCAGGAGGAGGGAGTACATGGCTCGTGGCTAATTCAGATGCAGGAAGGCAACCAAGGGAAACCCTTATTCTTATTGGCAGCTTTAGGACCTCCCTAGTTTACTGGGGTCTGCAGACAGCCACGGTCCCAAAACATGCCGTCCATCAGGCGCTCCTAAATGTAACTGCACAGCCTTCTCCTCCAGCTTGTCAGCTAAACAACGACAGTAGGATATGAGGCAAAGGTCTAGCCGTCTGAAGCACATACTCAGGAAGTACGAGGAAGATGTAGACGCAGTCAATTCAGGCCCTCCGTTAGACGAAAGCGATCGTGTATCCCCTAGGTAGGAATCAGCACACCACTTGGTCACAGAACGGTTGGACTGTCTCCTACAAACTCGTAAAAGCAGTCACTTTTACTTTCAGCTATGACTTGACACTGCCACCAGCACGCACTCAGACTTCACTAATGGCGCCTGCCACAGATATAGTACATCCTGTCTCTGTCCGCAATAAATCCGAACTAAAGCAGAACTTGGTTTGAATACTCCAGCCGATATAAATCCTTGCAGATATATTAGAGTGAGAGCAAGCAAAGGCTAAATAAAAACAAGTCAGACATAAGAAGCACACTAACAGGCGTTCCTCAGGAAACCAAACGACCAATAAAGAGAAGGCAGGGTTTGCCAACAGAAGCGAAGAAACGAGTCCCAGGAAGCAGTCGTGAAGAAGGAGACACGATCGCTGGTTCACTGGCCCCCCAGTCCATCAACAAGTGCAATGACCTTCCTCCTATTGAGACTTCGCCTGGGCGGAGTAATAAGCCACGCGGGGAGCGCACAGGTGAATACTGTTCCAAACGCCAAGGTCGGTGGGTCAGATGGTCGGTCAATCATCACGCCAACACTCAACACACGTTGTGACATTTCAGCAAATAACGACGCGAATACTGGCCATCAAATAAACACCACACCATGTGCAGCAATCCCTGATGTAGGTGGAGAGCCGTGAATATTTAAGGTATGCGGTAGCATGGCGACTGCATCCTTTAAATACTGCAGCCCCTTGAGCATGAACCACCCGTATCTGCTTTTGTCTCTGATGATGGATTCGAGCAGACTCCGAAACGACAGGCGAATAAAGCTCTTGTTCCAGCGATTGTGTCTCCTTCTTCATAAGGCAGGGTTTGTTTACAGAAGGAAGATGCCCCTGGATTCCAAGAGACATGTAAGGAGTTTAGGCGAGTGTCTCAAGCGTTTTTCAGACAGAAACATCCAGTTGGACCCTACAGAAAGCAGAAAGCTTTTTTGCTCATATGCAGCAGATCAGACAATGGAGAGCGCCTGGCTACCGCAAAACAACAGGGGGTATAACAAGGCTGGTGGTGTACTCGAGGTAATTAGGGGCCTGTCTGAAGTCCTCCAGTTGGTTTTTTCCCATGTGAACCGCAGTTGACAAAAAGCCGACTCGTCGGCGTCGGATGCAATCCACTCCTCAGCGGACTTAGGTTTACTTCGCTCTGCTCGAAGGCTAGGCCGCGAAATATTGACGCAGATGAATCATCGGAACGAACGAGTTTTTAGCAGCACTAAAAACGGTGCCTACCAAAATGTCAACTGATTACCACACCATCACAGTGAGTTGCTCGTCTAACTGCGGTTAGCATTCGTGTAGTTGGAACTTGTCAAACGTCGTGCCTTTCCATGCAGAACACTGTCTGACAGTCAGCTGGGTACGCGCCTGTCGCAAGCTGGGGAAAAGCGCCCTCGTGGATGGAAGGGCTTTTATTAAACAAATACATTATCTGCGAATGCCTCTGATGATGGATTCGAGTGGGAATCCGAAACGTCAGGCCAATAAATTACTTGTTCCAATGATCGCATCTTCATCTTCTGAATACATTATTTTAATTATGCAAGATACTATTTCGAAGAGGGAGAGAGTTCCAACCCCCTGTAGTGATCTCGCCCAGAAAACGCTCGCGCATAGAAGATGCCTTATTTTCCAGTGTTTATCGACGGCCGTCATTATTCGGCAAAAGAAGTGTCGCAAGTAGATTTTGAGGAAGTTCAGGTCAGCAAACGTACGTCCCCAGTTATTAATCATCAGACTAGTACATTAACATACGTCTCGGTTCAGCAGGGGAAGTCCTGCCGTCATTGCCGAAGATGTCCACCGTGTGCTTCAAAACCCGGTGAGGTCAGGGACGGTGAATTACGCGTGAGTTAGTTTATAATGATGGTAGACTTGCACTGCGTCTACCGCACTCCCACCTCCTCACAGCTGGACCTGGTGTCAAGACAAAGTCAGGAAGACCTGAGGCGGGAGGTGGAGCAGGCGGCTGGGTCGGCGTACCACCACACCCCCTGACCCACAACGGACACTGTCCAGGACTTCATAACAGAGGAAGCATATGGAGTGTCACGGACCTGACACTTGTTATGGGTGTGCATTTCCATTAATGCCTGCCGAACACCCGCCTAACATTCTGCTCATATCATGCGCCGCCGTGCGGCTGCTGTTTGGACTCTAGAGAGAGAGAGCCCGTCAGACACAATGGGCCAGTGAGTTCCGTAATATCGATCGGTGAGCACCCCTTCACCATTGTATATTCCCGATCGCAACCGACAGGGCAACGAGCCCGTGTCTCAATGGTTAGGGCGTAGGATTTCCAACCAACAGGTCGCGGGATCGAGCCGAAGGTGTTTAACACTTCAGGGTTGGTATGACTGGCTGACGACGGCTAATAAGCCAGAAATGGCCATTCCAGTCTCCCTTGTCTTTGTCGGTAATATCATTCTAGTCCCCGTGTTGGTCCCGCGCATCTGCTGCGTGTCCCATTACACGGGCACAGGAAAAACATTAGTAATGGGTAGAGGAACGCCGAGGGTGTCTAGGCAGTTTGCCGATAGAAGCGTACAGGCAATTCGCAGGATGTGGCCGCGATGAGATGGAGATGCTCGCCGGAACAAAAGCTCTACTCGTCTGACCTTTCAAATTCACAAGTGAGCCCATCGTCATAGACAGAATCAGATAAGGGATAGTGGGTTGCACAAGTGTTGCAATAATTACAGAACGCAGTTGCTATGCCACTGTATGCCTGTCGGAATGATACGACCCCCGCAATCATCGTAGATGGTCGCGCCTTGTGCGACACTTACTTACTTTGAAAAGTCAAGTTGAAAACGCGTGTTTTTGGTAATTCTTCGTCGGTCTAATACAGTTACATGGAGGAATGAAAATATACAGAATTAGCAGGTGTTTATAAGTGTCTCAAGGGCTATTAAGTCATTAACACTCATCTTCCCCACACCGCTCGCATGAAGAGGTCGACAGGTTTTGGTCTTCAGGGCTAGGGCAGGGGGGGGAGAGGAGGGCATTCGAATGATATTCTTGGATTGAGTACACTAAGTACTCATCACTGTACTTAGGGATTTAAGGGTTCACATCGTCATCACTTGCGGTTGGCGTTGGCCACGGCAGAGAGAGCGCTTGTTTCAGCGTTTTATGACAGCATAGCACTGGATTCGTTAACCGTATATCCACTTCTTCGGGCGTTACAAGTACCAGTTAGCGTAGGCCTTTAGAGAAGCTTGTTGGTGTCCAACAGACGATCTGAAACGCTTCCTTGGCATAGACTCGGTGATTCGTATCAACTAAATGTGCGAGAATAGAACTCGAAATCGATCGGGTCTCAGCTCTGTCTAGCCAGGCGGGCATATCTTCACGCACCCTCCTTACCAGGCGTCTCGTTGTACGGCCAGTATATCCCGCTGCACAGGAGCAAGTTAATGAGTAAATGCACATTCATGTGGCCTCTAACGATTGTCTGTCTTTACCTTCAAAATGTGGGAGGGGAGAGTTTTGGAGCGGTGCTATGCTGTCAGCAAACACAAGCGCTCTCTCTATCGTGGCCAACGCCAACCTCAAGTGATGGCGATATGCCGCCTCAAATCCCTAATTAAAGTGATGGGTAATCCGTGTATTCAATCCAAAAACATCACTCAAAGACTATCCTCCCCACCCCCCCCCCTGCCCTAACCCTGAGGCCCAAAACCCGTCGACCTCGTCATGCGGGCTGCGTGGGGAAGATGAGTGTTAATGACATAATAGCCCTTGAGAAACCTATAAAAGCTGCTAATTCTATGGTAGGGGGGAGGGTGCTCACCGATCGTTCTTACGGAACTCACTCGTTCCGTTTTTCCTTGCGGGTTCTCTTTCGAGCCCAACCAGCAGCCGCACAGCGGCGTATGATATAGGCAGTATGTTTTTACCGAAAAAGACAAGGGAGACTGGAATGGCCATTTCTGGCTTATAAGTCGATCGGTGAGAGCCCCCTATCATTGTATATTCCCGATCGAAACCGATACGGCTACGGGCTCGTGGCCCAGGGATTAGAGTCGTGGACTTCTAACTAACAAGTCGCGAGTTCGAGTCTCGGCTGTTGCACACTTCGGGATGGGTATGACTGGCTGACGACGGCTTATAAGCCAGAAATAGCCGTTCCAGTCTCCCTTGTCTTTGTCGGTAATAACATACTACTGTCAATTCTGTATATTTTCATTCCTCCATGTAACTGTATTGGACCGACAAAGAATTACCGAAAACATGTATTTGCCAACTTGACTTTTCAAATGTAACAGGGAAAATTTTGCTGAACTTACTGAGTTGTCTTACTTTCTTCACTTGTGTGTGTTCTTGTCGCTAATTATGATTCCAAATGTGAATCCGAAACATCTCGCAAATTAAGTTCCTGTGCTAACCATCGTTCTTTCCTCTTTCAGCAACTAAGAAACAAACGAAGGCTGTAGACACCAACTATACTCTCTAGTTAGACCTAAACTTTTAGTCTGCAGAAAGCATCTAAAATTTCAACGAGGGACTTGTACCCGTGTGGTTGCAGTCCACCGGGAACCATCTTGGGGCAGCTTCTTTTCACGCTAGTCATAAGTGGTTTGATTGATAAAGTCACATCAGACGCTGCGCACTCCGCAGTTCATCAAAAACCTTGCGAGAGTTCCAAAAGCGTAAATGGCATCGAAAATGACAAAACCGAAGTAAACAGTGGAATACTTCTTTCAACACTTTAAAATGCCTAAAAATAAATTGGGACTCCGCAGGCAAAAAAGAGAGAAGGCCTCCTGACAGCGTTTCCTCACTGCGATTTTTTAAAAGTCTTCGATTTTCACAAAAACCTTTGGCGTTTCCATAGAAGATAGGTTGGCGTGTACAGTGCAGTCTTCAAAATCGACGACCTTGTAATGGTATCATTGACAGCCGTACGACGTGTTTTCGCCAACTTGTGCTTTCGCAAGGTCTTCGGGATGTTTGTGCGCCCACAGTTAGAATTTGCCATTCAGGCCTGGAAACCCTGGTCTGTCAAAGATCGTACCACCCTCGAAATTGTCCAACGACGGGCAAGCAAGCTTGTCAGCGCTCACAAAAGCTCACCTTACGAAACTAGCCTGTTAAATCTTGACCTCTTTCCCCTGGACTACAGACAACTACGTGGCGAACTAACTCAAATGTTTCGAATACTACGGGATCAGGATTTCTGCCTCGCATCCGGCGACTTCTTTGAGCTGGCCATCACTACTAGCTTGAGAGGACATCCCCTGAAAGTACGCGTGACAGGGGCGTGAGTGGACGCAAGGACCTTCTTCAGCTATAGAGTGGTAAAGGCATATAATGCCCTGCCTGCGAACGTAGTCATATCCTCATTCGTGGACACATTTAAGAGGAATCTTGACCAGTTCAGGGTTATGTACCTCCATGGCATCAAAAACTAACAAATTTCACCCCTATACCACCCGTCCCCAACGTTTTACGTTACAAAGCATGCTACTACCTGTTTAAATAGCATTACTTTTGACTTTTCGTTATCTACTGACCGAAGCATATACGCTTGCCTCGATATTACTTGGTCCATTCAGTATCGCGTACTGGTTATTGTTCAATTTTGATAAAGAAGGCATTCACAGGCAAATTTATACCAGTAACAAATGCTTGTTGTATGTAATTACTTACTTACCTTTCCTTTGATTTTGCCTTATACGTTATTTTTTACGACGTTATCGTAACCAAAAGGGAGTTCAAAGGCACTCGCCTACCTTTCCTTTAATAAATCTGATCTCATCTGATCTGACGTTTCTTTAGTAACCTTTTTGGCGCACTCGCTCAGCCAGACTTGAAGACCAGGAAGGAAAAAGCAAATGCAGTCTCCAAAGAAGTCCAGATTTGTACCACCAAAACGGCCTCCAAATTGCAACTCTTCGAATACCCACGACAAATATTTGCCTTAAATGCGTTTCATTTCCAGTCAGGACGAATGTGGTTTCACACTAACCGCTCCCCGGTTAGCATTTTTGGGCTGTAAAACCTGACAGTATGCGTGGGGCGTGGGTGAAGACACAAGAAGGAGGTTTCCTGGACAGACTGGGACTGCGCGTTCATTTCGCAACTGGTTGTGCAGAACAAGAAGACTGTTCTTGCTGTTGGGACTGAAACCGAGACGGAAGGTGCACTCAGGACCGCGGAGACATGGCCAATCCCCACCTCCCAAGTGGAGCAGTTCTTATATGCCAAGCCACCGGCGCGCGTTTTATTGGGCTATGCCTGGTGAGCCTATGTGCCTTGCTCTCTAGAGGCAGGCAGTCTCATTCCCAGTTGATTTAAATTCCAGAATCTTCGACCGATAAATGAGAGACGGCAGGTGCGCTTACGGTAAGGCAAACCTAGCGCTTAGTTCCCCAGCGTATACAAACAAAAACGTTTTGAACCAATCATGGCACGCTATAATTCGCGGCTGTCAGTAGAACTGACAAATTTATTCCACTCAGAACTGGGGAACTGGTTGCAATGACCCCTCTCTATCGTGGTCCCCATTGCATCCTCACTTGCATTAGGTCCATCCCGCGTCGCCTCGATTTTGTTTTGTCGTCTGAAAGCGATGGGTGTTGTCAGAGTGATAGAGAGAGGAGCTAGATGAGCTGGAAGACTGCCTCATTGTAAACAAATTTGCGTCTTCAAGCCACTGCCTGGGCATTCGCCCCCAGAAGACCCAAACGTCAATGCCACCAAAGATATGGTAGTCTCTATCATACATTAATGACGTCAAGAAAGCGACCATGTGCATTTCTGCCGAATTAGGTGTTGGTAATGCGCGCAAATCCAAAGCCACCATGCACAGCAGGGTCGTAAAAATTCAAGGCCGGCTAAATTGCGAGACAAAAATATCCTTGTAACCACACAGATCACACTGAACGCATGCTCGGATCGCGCATACACTAACATAAACTGACAGCGACGGGATGAGGAATTATCGCAAATGGCTGCTCACATCTGAAAAATTGGTCACGAGTTCAGCTTCGCGGCCACTGAGTTAACCGCTCACGCCGGAAATAAGATAGGTTGAGAATTGATTGAAGTCTGGACGTCGGATGAGAACTCGGTCAATCGATTTATCCGTCTGGGGTTGGTGTACAGATAGCCGCTCAGTTACCTCCGGTCCTGCGTCATTGGTTAATGATTGGTTAGTATACTTTAAAGCTGTCGCTCTTTCTTCTGTCGTTATCATCTCTGACTTTAGACTGCTGTACGAGTTCGAAAGCTCAGAAAAATAAACAATCTGTTCCGTTGCTCGACCAGTCTTCTTCTTTACCTATACCCATTTACGCGCAAGTCACCGCTGGTCTCACCCCTAACAGCTCTGGTGGTCTTCGTACCTCCGACGGCCGGAATTTCTGGCTATGCTAACACTGTACTAACGCTGTGGGTAACGCTTAATGACTTCATTTGCCGAGAAAGGTTAGGAATAATCTGCTCGTCCGTATACTGACATACAAACAGTAAAAGGGATTAACTCATGAAATGTCAACAGAAATTCCGAAATGCGTTTCTGTTTCAAAAGGATTAATTAGGTAGGGTTGTAAAGCCAACCATCCTGCAGCATACCCTTGGACGCCGGGTTTTGAAAAAACTTTTTGTCGGCTGAATCTAGAAACCATACTCCGTAAATAAATGACTACTTACGAAGCGTGGATTGTTCTCATGGATTTTCGATGCCCTTAAAGTTTCAATTATATTTCATGGAATACATACATAAAAATATTCATTCTTTTGTTCATTAGGTAGAACATTACGTCTTTTTATAATTTTACGCTTAAAGGAAGAGTATAATTCGGTTTTATGAAACTTTTCCAATTCCCGAATAATTTTGAACCCGATCTGCCGTTATACCTGCATTTAGGGTTTACAAAATACAAGCTGTGTATTTTGTGCGTAAGGAAAACCATGCATTTCTCTACGGTATAAAGAGGAGGCTAAATGGGATTCATAAAATTAAGCAGTGGAGTTGAACCGCATTATAAAATTTACAAGCACATTGAGAAATGCAGAGACATGACGCTTTATGAAGGGCCATTTCACGGTATTAAAAAATCTCCCAATTATATACTTTTTTAAAACCGAATTATACCCTTCCTTCGAACAAAAAATTAAAATAAGACGACGTTTTCTACAGAATGAATAAAAAACTGAACCTTTTTAGGCATTTTTTCATGAAATATAATTGAACTTTTACGGGTATCGAAAATCAACGAGAAAGTTGCATGCTACTTAAGAAGTCATTGTTTACAGAGCATAGTTTTTCATGCAGCCGGAAAGAAGTTCATTCGAAAGCCGGCGTCCTAGGCTAACTGAATTTTTATGGAATTGTACTGCACGATGATTGGTTTAACAACCCTTCGTAATTAATATTTTCGAAACCGAAATGCATTTCGGAATTTCTGTTAACATTTCATTAGTTAGCTCACCTTTGAGAAGAAATTATAACTTTGTCAGTAGCTTATCAGGACCAACGGATTGTTACTGTCAATATACCCCTCTACACCCCGTGTGACGCATCCCAACCGCATACATGTACGTAAATTTCAGACACATCTTCAATTTCTGCCCTTAAAAACGAGAGCTGTATCATAGACCGAATGGGCGATTTTAGGTAACCTCGCGACAGCAGCAAAGCGCATGCGGAACACTTCATGGGAGTCGCCTTTCCCAAGCGACTATGCTCAGAATTCCTCAGTTTCACGTACTGATTATCCGAATGCAGGCCACATACTAACCTCTACGGCGAAGCCCTATTAACAGCTTGTTTCACCGACCAAAATCACACTGTTCTCACTAACAAAGCTACCAAGCAGAACTTAATCATCTGTTTGAATTCTTTCCCCGAACTGGTTATCCTAGAGATTTTGTATGTCGATGCATGTTAAAACAAGAATCAAAAGAGAACGAACGAGGTAGTTCCAAGCAGGCGCCCAAAGTTAATACTTAACGACTCCTTCCTTATATCAGGAATGTGTCTGAAGTCGTTAAAAGACACTCGAGAAAACACCAAATACTAATGGCGCACAGACCGGCGACTTACTTACCCAGTCAGCTTGCATAGCCTAAGGATAGGACGGGCTATCTGCAGAAGGAAGTCGTCTACAAGATCCTATGCAAAGCATGTGATGCCGTATATTGTGACCAAACAGGAAAGTCTGTCTCCACGGGCATTCATGAACATCAGTTAGTTGTTAAGAAGCGAGACTGCCTATCTCAAATGTCTATGCACATAATAGATACAAAACACACTTCCCATGTGACAAGAATCGCATCATCGGCGTCTGTCCTACCAAAAGACCGAGAATTCCTCGAAGCCATGCGCTCAGATGAGTCATGCGTGTCTGAATTGGATGCTATGTATAAAAAATCTCTTGGAGGAGAAGAGGAGACGGCGATCGGTCGATACATACTAGCGTATGCGGCGGACGCTTACTGGCATAAACGACGGAGATGTATTGATTTTTGGGCCTGTTGGGATGTTGCATGTTTTTTGTACAATTCCCCATGTCTGGCGACGACCCAGGGAACCAATGTCTAAAATTATCTAATAAAGTCCGTACTTTTCCCAAAGAGCCTGCTATCTTCCACAACGATTAGGTATATGCACGAGGTAGGAAAAAACTAACTATTTTTAACAAATTTCCAACGTTTTAGAACTCTTGGTTTACTGGCACACGTATGCGTTCCATCTGCCATTATTCTTCTACTACCTAACTGCTGTCCACCCCGAAATTTTCTCAAAGTGAGCTTTTCTTATACTAAAGAATTATGTGAAGGTTGTGCAGAACAATGAGCCAATGTAGACATTACAGCAGTACCGGCTCCTTAGGACGGGACAGGTCAATGAATGTCATCCTGGCGACGATGGGCCGACTAAGACTCTGCAGAACAATGCCTTCTTTGAAAAAAATATTGTAGTCAGTTTTCCATAGTTTTTCCTTATCCCGCGCACATACTTAATCCTTGTCCTATTTTCAAATTGTGTTTCTTCGGATGCTTGACTCTCAATTCATATGCATAAATATGCTTATTTAACGATCTATAGACATCTCTTATGACCCATGAAATGCATGAATTCAGTGTCTAGGCCCCACATATTTGAGTATGCCCACCCCTCCAAGCTGACGGGCACTAATCGTAAAGACTGACTTCTGTTATCATGAGAACTGACGCACAAACCAAGCGATCTGATGGTCTCACTCACAATGATGTCCTCCCATATCTTCAAATTATAAGGGTAGTGTCTGCCAAGTCATCATAAGTGCCTGCATTCTTCCACGATTCCATTCAATGGTGCGGTTAAGCAGGATGAGAAATAGGTCACACGTTTATCGAACGCCAAATTAGACACTTTTAAGCGACCGATCTCATGAAAGGTTAACGGAAATCCGGAAATAAATTTTCGATTAGGAAGGAATACTCAATTTGGGTTGTAATACTGATTATCATGCGATATAATCCCATGCTATTTGAGAAATGCCAGGATTTTTGCTTCTGAACGCGTTTCTTCTCGGTCGTCTGCAGAGACCGCACTCCATAAAAAAGGAATGTTTAAGAGGGTAAGTATTTTCCATTGATTTTTGATGTCCTTGTACTCATTCTGTAGCAGGTCATGTCTTCAATAAACCATATACTCAAATAATGGATATCTTTCTGTTTTTAAAAAACTTTCTACTTATAAGGATTTAAGTGCTGGGTTGCAGGATACAATACCAGCAACACAGGTGCTAGCTAAAATTCTAGACATGCATGTTTCGCCGATATTCTGCCGCTGTATGGCCCTATGATAGACCCTACAGATCTAGCTTAGCACATGTTTACGACTGAAGTGCGAGACATATGGTCAGAGGTGAGTATACTATATGACAACTGATCTTCATACTCTCTCCGTTTTGCTTTACGACTCCCCTTTAGAGCCCTTGCAGCCTGGAAACAAATCAGCCGGTCCCACGGACTCCCATGTCCTTACAATTTATTGATGTCGTTTCTTTGCTCCTCAACCAGCGAGGACTCTGAACTGGAAGGCAAGAGCATCGGATAGGATACGCTACTTCCTGGAAATTGATCAGGAAGGAGCCACATCTAAGTGACTTTGAATTACCTCTGTTGCCACCGCACAAAGCGTCGACTCAGATGACTATTGACCGCCCGGACCAGCTTCAAGTGGCAGATAGCTCAGACCTTGGCTTGCGCTACAACCGATCGATGACGACCAGCAAGGCATATTTTTTGTAGGAATTTCTACTGCACATGTGGATACGTTAAAAATGTCTGTGTGTACACTGAAGAAAGTCGGGAGATGTCTTGGTTGTTAAAATTCTCATTTTCCCGTTAATTAGGAGCAGCCAGCTTTGGTTATCTCGCAGCCACCTGTCCAGTATATCACTGAACCCCTTTTACGAAAACAAGCACGAGCTGCAAGACTAAATTTGCTTATGAGTATTGTTTACTGCTTTAGGAAGTTCCACGAATTGTCCACATACTTAGTTCTGCAAGAACTTCGTTTGAGGCTTATTATCCAATATATTACTTTTACTGAACACGCGTAAGTAGCTGTAGCTCATTGTTATCAATGAATATGGGGCAAGCGTGTAGAAAAGCGTACGTTGGCAAAAAAGTATATTTTAACGGTGGGCAATTTATGTCAGTGATGAAGGTTTGCATATCATTGAAGGCGTTACTTGGTGATTCGCAGGATATTAGCTCATCAGACCGCGCAAATGGCTTAAATGCAGCCACTCTATTCCCCAGTTTATGAATTCCGAGCCGGCTACTTTCCAGTTCTAGTTGTGGCGTACGTTACGCTTTTGTCTGCGTACGCATTTCCTTTAGACTTCGAATGAATTATGAAAAGTTGCATTATGTAAAAGTTCACAGCACACGCCAAACAGGCCTTGTTTTGTCTAAACTAGTCCTCGGTCTTTCATGAAAATAGCCATAAGCTGAAAATAAGGAAGTTTAGTAAAGGAAACCGAATTTTCAAAGATGATCGGGCTGAGAATTAAGGTTAAAGCAATGGTAGGGTACGCTCACCGATCGTTCTTATGGAACTCACTGGTTCCGTTATGCCCTACGTGCTCTCTCTCCAGTCCAACCAGCAGCCGCACAGCGGCGCATGATATAGGCTGTATGTTATTATTGACAAACGTCATGAACAAATAATTATTTCTAAGACTGACAAAGGCCATGGAGTTGTTATTCTCAACCGGAAGAACTATGTGAGGAAAATGGAGTGCATCTTAAATTATCAGAGCAAATTTCGTCTAGAGGCGTCTGGAAAAGACGAACCAAAGACGTTGGAAGACTCGGTCTGGAAGAAGGTTCAACAGTTGCTGGACAAAAAATGTGATGGATACTAAAACCACAATATTCCTAAAATCACGAGGCACACATATCCCCTGACTATATGGTCTACCAAAAACGCATAAAAAGGACACACCTTTACAGCCAATTCTCTTCATGTCTAATTAACCTACACACAGACCAGCAAAATGGCTTGTCAAGGAGCTAGAACCAATTCGACAATTGTTTTCCACCTACACGATGAAAGACAGTCTTTATTTCATTGAAGAAATTAAGGACCAGAACATCGCCGACAAGTGTATGATTTCTTTAGACGTCGAATTCTTATTTACCTATGTACCATTGGATGAAACAATAGGTTTCATATGCGCTCATGCGTCTGAAACCCGTCTGTCCCCCGAAATACTACGCGATCTGCCGGTTCTTTGCACCAAAGATGTTCAACTTCAGTTTATTGGGGAACTTTACATGCAAACTGACGGACTCGCAATGGACCGGCGGCAACCTTTGCGAATTTTTTATGGGTTACCTAGAGGAAAAGGCGTCATCAAAATTAAACATGACATCATTGTACAGGAGATATGTGGAGGATATTTTTACGAATTTGGACATCAAGGAAGACGCTGCCGACCTACTTTGTGTGACGAATAATTTGCATACGAACATCAAATTTACGATGTAAATGGAGCAGTGTACCGAGCTACCCTTCCTAGACATCCCCCTGATTAGAGATGATGATGGATCAATAAGACGCTCTGTCTTCCACAAGATCACGTGGAAAAGACTTATAATTAACCGGTCACGAGTTCGAGCCTCGGGTGTTTTATACTTAGGGGTTAGGTATGACTGGCTGAAGACGGCTAACAAATCGGAAATGGCCATTCCAGTCTCCGTTGTCTTTGTCGGTAGTAACAGATTAAAGCGAATAGAATAGAAAGGTTCAAAAATGGCATTTTTGCAGTAAAGGTAAACTAAGTCAAAGGACAGCATATCTACCAAATGAGCCATGACAATTCCAGTAGTTTGAAGGGTATACCAGTATTAATAATGGCGGCATTTTAAGGATTTCAACACAACACGTGTGTGATAAAGACAGCGTCAATAAAACTTGCAGAGTACTTCAGTATGTGATAGTAGATATTACGCTAAAGTCTTCTACGGATGGTTGTGGTTCAGCCAACTCGACCGCATTATAGAGTTTTGAGGTACGCTCGAAAGGGATAGAAATACGATGGCCACTAGTAGGGAACCAGTTCCGCCATACAGCCATGTCGCTTTGAGCCACTATGCCCTGAGCTTATCGGATTCTTTTGATGACATGAAAAGCTCAATCTTAATCATTTATCTACGTGACCAGGAAAGCATTTTGTTGAGCGAAACGCTATGCAGAACAGCGGGTTTGTGAGTTATTAACGAAGATTAGGATCTTCAAACCTTTATTACGGAAAACTAACCATTAATTTGTTTTCGCGAAATCTGAAAATGCATACAACGGGTAAGGTAACATCTCCAACACTCGCAAGGGTTTCTCCGCTAATACACACAAAAAAGCGACCAATAGGAAGAAACTGAGACAGTGGCCGATATGGACAGCGGGCATACAGCTGTCGCCGTACTTGTTGCATGCACTTGCTAAACGACCAAAAACGAATCAAAATTAGTTGCTCCGGTATTTGTCGTGGATGGTCTCGTTTCGTGCTGTAACTGCTTGATTGTCCACTTCCCTGTCGTTAGAATGGTCACCAATATAGCCAAAAAGGTGAAGAAACTGCGGCCGCTAACGAACCACGTACTCGTCGCATGAAGTACGCCGCTC
This sequence comes from Spirometra erinaceieuropaei, assembly GCA_902702965.1. NCBI lineage: Eukaryota > Metazoa > Platyhelminthes > Cestoda > Diphyllobothriidea > Diphyllobothriidae > Spirometra > Spirometra erinaceieuropaei. The sequence goes on along the minus strand of CACRXP010000006.1, from coordinate 635,291 downwards.
TGTGACAAACATATACGGTTGCATAACAACCGTACTCTACAAACACTGTGCCCTTTGTGCGACCATTATTTTTGTCGGTTATTGTCTCTGGTGATGATTCCGAGCGCGAATCCGAAAAGACAGACGGTGGAAAGTCTTGTTTTTCCGGTCGGGTCTCATTCCACTAAATGATCCCCTCGTACACCCAAGCATGACCGGCAACTAACGGCTGGGAGACCTGTTTCGTCGCTTTTTGCTGTTGAAAGTATTGAGCTGTCCCATGAGTTCGTGCGCTTCCAATTATTCAAAATATTCTTATGTTATAAGCCTTTTGATGCATTCATGTTGTGCGTCATTTTTGTCCCTCTGGTCAAGAAATTACAGAATTTGTTTGAGATTTTTTGTTTTGATTAACCTTAGATTATTTGCAGCCGCTCAAAAAAGATGAAGTGTCAGGTCGACAAAAATGAAATTTGCTGACAGTTTGTTAGATTAGTCAAAGCAAAAGTGGCCATCAGAAACATTTGTGCCGCTTACTGAGAGGGTTCTATTGCTGACAGAACAGGTCGGAAGTGGTACGAAAGATTCTCTGTGCTCCGGAGGGAAGTCAGTCTTCGGTGAAGATCGTCCCAATGCCTTACTCCAAGCATATCTCCATCAAACAATTCGATAATTGGTCATAAAGGTGGGACGTAGCAAACCAACACCAACATATGATAAGGAAGATCCAAAAGCCTGTTTTTGGGTTTCGTACGATTTGGATGAGGACAGTAAAATTTCCCATACAAGTGTCTGTGCTTCACTATTAACCCGACATTGCCTCGCCCGTTAACAACATAAACCATTTCCGAAGCTCATTATTACTGGCAACGAAAAGTGGTACTTATACATGAATAAGAAACAAGAGAAAAAATGGCTAAGTCTCAACCTCGAACTAGACCCGATCTCCATCCGCAAGCAGGCGGACGGACAGAATAGGATCGAGTGAGATCACAAACCACAACAGCGAGGGTCAAACGCCTAATTACCATGTTTACATACCTTGCTTCATATGGCCTGCGACGTACTGATGATCAGTAACGACCGTGAAACAGATGTCTGCGTCTGGCCTGTTGCACTCTTGGCGAGCTGCTTATGTACGATTGAGACAGTTTGATTTGTCGCCAGTTCGCTGTCAATGCGTTTCATCCAATCGCAATGAATATAAGGTTAGCTTACACTCCGACCCCACTACGCGTGACTACTGAACCTTCAAATATGTTCTTCTTTTATGGATCAGAGAACACACCAAACTCCTCAGATCGACTGCTGCTGACCCTCCACGGTTTATAGGCCTAACCGACGACACCATCGAGACAGGTTAGATCAGATACGGTCCCAAATGTACCAAGTACAAGCACAGGCTATGCAGCAAGATCATGCAGTTGACATAAAATGATACTTACAAATTAGAAGGCAAGGGCGACTACGCAGACATCAAATGTGACAGTTTAAGGATTAAAAGATGCAAGGGAGAGGTCACAAAGGCTCCACGAAGTATTGGTCTACTGATCAGCCCACTTTTTTTCCGCCCTGTTTTCCTACGGCGAATGATAACTTAAAAAACTGCTCTGGATGGGAGCCCGAAGTCCCAAAATGCAGCCTCGTGAGATGAAGTAGAAGACTCACTTTCATATGCAACTAACCCTGGATCCCAAGTTACCTCATATCGCAGCAACCATGTTAATACCGTATGTTCCCAATAAAAACCGTCCTATGCGAAGAATTCATACTACCGTGAGTGTGAGAGTAGCACTCTGAAACTGTCACATCATCGGTCGAAAACGAACATCGTGAAAGATCTTGGCGGAAGACAACCAATAAGGCGACCTTACATGTGAAGTGGCCTGTATTAAGTGCGACCACCTCCACATCGAGCAACATTCCTATCGCCTAAAGTTACACACGGTCGAGTCCGTGTAACTGTCTCGAAATGTTTCAACCTGAAAGAGCTGGCGGACGCATGCGGTGGCATACAGTAGATGACATGTACCATGAAATGTTGACCAAAATTCTAGTACCCGTTTTGATTGATTTCTACACCCTTAGAAAAGATAATATATTTTGTAGAAAACGTCCAAAAAGTATCCTTTTTACTCACTTGGTAGAAGATTATGTTTTCTGCAAGTGTTATACTTGGTTTTAAGAATGTTTTTTTTTATTCCCGAAGCCCGATTTTCAGTTGCACCGGTACTAAGGGTTTTCGAAAGACCTGCTGTATGCTTTCCGTGTAAGGTAAATCATATGTTTCTCTAAACTATTAGGACTAAAGCATATGAGGCTTATAAAATTTTGCAATGGATGTCATAACAGGTACGATTTTATGTAAATAAACAATGCACGATTTTGAAATGTCTCATAACTGCAGTTTTTTCTTAACCGAAAATTGCTCTTCCTTCAAGTATAAAATTTACAGAACACATAATTTTCTACCGGTCACTACAAGACAACAGACCTACATGGGCATCGGGAATTAACGCCGGAATGCCAACCGTTGTTCTCCTGACCACTAAAAAAACTTTCATAGATATGGACAAAAGGATATTATTCGTGCGTAACTGCAGGCATGGCGTCCCTAGCCAAAAACGGTTAGGTGTAGTTAGAAAGAGTTCCAATAGGAGCGATCAAGATCGTGAAGCGTCTCAACACTTTATCTTGCAAATGCTATTTCCTCTTAAGTTCAAGTGTATCCGGGAAGATCTCATAAATACTTACCGGACCGTGAGGAATCGGGACTGTGACCTGCATTTCGATGTTTTCTTCGCATTGGCCACAACGACAAATCTGAGCGGAAACATCCGCAAACGTTGAAGGACGCGATCCCATCTGGATTTCAGTAGGTACTCATTTTTGTAGTCAGGTGTCGATGTCTAGAACAGATTTCCCGACGAAGTAATAATGGTGGACTAAACAGAGACATCTAAACGAAAACTGAAGGCTCAATTTCTTGAAAAATACCACCCAGATGAACAGGACAGATCTGTTACGTCAAACTGGAACTTTGCGCAAACCTATGGTTACTACGGATGACTATTAATTAATATTTAACGTTATTCTCCACAACCAGGGGATCCGCGATTGCAGTCTCACACTTTTAAGATAGTGTTATGTTACTAACATTTTTTAAGTAACATTTTTGTTTGAAAGTGAATATTCTATGCACTGTTTCCAATAGGATCGTCAAAGGCATTGTCTATCCTCAAAGACACTGAGATATACATATGTAGTATGGTTTTTGCAGCTAATCGGAAAATAGCTCCTTCACAAACTGACTCCCTGTCGGGACTGAAATATCTTGAGATTACCCTGCATGGCAATCAATCTTGCAAACCAACCTCAGTGATATTTTCTGACCGAAAACCCATTTCGTTGTTTCACATAACAGTTCATGATATGGGCCAACTACTGTACTCCTTATTCTTTTAAACGGAAGACACCGTTTCTGAGAACTAATAGGAATTAATGTAAATCAACACTGTCGGAGAAAACAGTTATTGCAATCTCCAAAATTCAGCTCCCACGCATTCAACCTGAAATGTAGTGTTTAGCGGAAACTGCTTAACCGTATCCAACTTGCTTCTTTTCTCAAATTTGTTGTCCGTAATTTACCCATGTTTTATTTCAAAAATTGTCTTTCCCTCTTTTTTGAGCATTTTTGCACTCCATATTTGTACATTTAGGCGAAAGCGCCTCAATGCTGTTAATTTTATTAGCTGATATTTAAATTTTTCCCCTCGCTGTGCTTTGACCCGAAAAAGAACCAATTGAGGCTAGCAAAAGTAAGAGATCTGGGTCGGTAATCTGAGGAAAATAAATTGCTCACCGGATCGAGGGACTTTGCTGGCTGACGTTTTGAAGAGCTGGGACTGCTCTCCATTGTTAAAGCGTCAAGTGAAAAAAATCGATCAGAATTTTTGAATAGACTGCCGGATTAGTTGGCCTTGGACTGATCGATTTTTTTCTTCTTTCGCTGCCTTGGCCTACTGGCCGTCGCCTGTGAGCGTTGGTGACCTCCTGTATTACGTATCGTCACCTCATTTGGGGTTAGTTGCGTTTGCGTTCCCAAATAGAAGGAAGCTCTAGATGCCTGCTGATGGAGTTGGCATCTGAGCGCCAAGCCTCAAGTGTGAGACGCTCAGTCCTTGAGGTGCCTCTGCCTAAGACGGCTGCTTCTTGACAATGAAAACTGTGGCCCGTTTCCCCGATGTGAGTCGCAAACTGTGAGTTTGGGTCTAGTCTCCGAGTTGCCAGTTTGTGCTCATGAAGGCGGGTCTACAATTTCCGTCCGGCTTCCCCAACGTAGTTGCACTCTCCATCCTTACAACGTATTTGATCGACAACTGCTGATGTTTCAGTGGGTGGCAGTATATCTTTGGATTGCATCAAACGACGACGAATTGTTGCCTGGCGTCGATGGGAAATGCCTATCTTGGCGGGTTGTAACAGTCTTGAAACCACCTAAGAAACTACTTAAATGTAGGGAATACCCCTCGAGATATCGGATTGTTCTTCTTGTGGCCATCGTCCGTTTACTCGGCGCTTGCTTTGCTTAATGAAGTGGCTTGGGTATCCTTAAAGAATTACTAAACTCGGTTGACCAGAATATCCAATTCACGATGGAAGCCGAAACAAACAACCAACTTCCATTCCTCGTTGTCCATGTGCGTCGGTGTACAAATGGACAATTAAAAACTACCGTTTTTAGAAAAGCCACCAACACAAGACTAATATTGCACTTCAGCAGCAATCACCCACTCTCACACAAACACAGCTGTGTCCGTACTCCGTTCCAAAGAGTTGAAGGACACTGCAGCACACCAGTCGACAAAAGAGTTGAACGACAATACCTTCATGATCTCTTTCGACCCACTGGATATGTTGTAAGGATGGAGAGTGCAACTACGTTGGGGAAGCCGGACGGAAATTGTAGACCCGCCTTCATGAGCACAAACTGGCAACTCGGAGACTAGACCCAAACTCACAGTTTGCGACTCACATCGGGGAAACGGGCCACAGTTTTCATTGTCAAGAAGCAGCCGTCTTAGGCAGAGGCACCTCAAGGACTGAGCGTCTCACACTTGAGGCTTGGCGCTCAGATGCCAACTCCATCAGCAGGCATCTAGAGCTTCCTTCTATTTGGGAACGCAAACGCAACTAACCCCAAATGAGGTGACGATACGTAATACAGGAGGTCACCAACGCTCACAGGTGACGGGTAGTAGGCCTAGGCAGCGAAAGAAGGAAAATATCGGTCAGCCCAAGGCCAACTAATTCGGCAGTTTATTCAAAAATTCTGGTCGATTTTTTTCACTTGACGATTTAACAATGGAGAGCAGTCCCAGCTCTTCAAAACGTCAGCCAGCAAAGTCCCTCGATCCGGTGAGCAATTTATTTTCCTCAAAGAACTAATTAATCGGCGCAAACGTTATTGACGTGTGATGCTCGGAGCTTGTTAATTTCCTCTTTTACAACGGCATATGGCGCTTTTTTGTTAAAAAATATGAGACTCCGGTACACTACCATGAAACAAGGAACGGGGCTTTGGCACCGAGGAACAACCAAGTGCTGCTGCATTTGATTTCGCAGTAAATGAAAATCTTACCAAAGGTAACTTTCAATTCTGATGAACATAAATTTCTGACCCAGTATGATTTACGCCGACAGTTAACACGAAATAGGTTAAACAGACTATAATGAATTTATTCCAAGGAATAGTTTTTTTAGTGGTTTTCCACCAGGGGGAGATTTTACTATGAGGTCATCAAACTCGTCCAGAATACTTAGTACTTTTGCGATTTTACTAAAGATAGTCTTTTACGGCAGTAGCACCTTAAGTTAGGTGTTTTAAAATACCCTTAGGGGTATAAGTGTAATCGGTCCTTCACATGTATTCGATTCGGTTATGGAAACGTCCAAGATCTATTTAAACACTTCGCGTGCTCAAAAGTGTTCCTTCATGACACTTTCATTCAGAGAGCAATAAAAGTGAATATGGACATTGGGAAAGTTCGAACGCGTGCGGTAAATCCTAAAAATTCTTTAATCCATCAACCTTTTAGAATTAAACGTGTAGCTTTATCAGCTGCTACGTTTCTGTGAAGACACTGTATCATTTAATAAAAATACTAATTAGAGGTATTTTAGCTGGGCCGCTTGTCGAAAATATTAAACAAGCAATATACATCTTGAACAAAATAAAAGTTGTTGCTACTTCATAACGATTTTTGTCCGCGAAGGACTATCATGGGTAGCTGGAATGATTCGCATTGTAATGACTGCGCTCCACTGAGTTTGAAGTAACAAATAATGCGCCACCCTTGCGCATGCAGTGGATCCAGGGCATCGTGTGGACTCCGCTGAAGCATTTTGTGTGATTTATAAGGTCCCCCCTAGCTACCCTAAGCTACTGGGTCAGCGCCTGTTAGCAACAGCAGAAGCGGCCGCCATTAGGTTGCGAAAACCGACCCTATGCGCCCAGAAGTACCTCGTTCAAGCTCCGCGCTTACCATGGTCAAAGGTTGACTAACCATACAACTTTCTGCTCTTGCCTAGCCTGTATTTTAAAACTGACTTTTATCGATTTTTTTCACTCGTGTTCCCCGTCCCATATAACTGCACCGTCTGACGAGGAAGTATGGAAAGCAACGTTCGTTCGCCGCTTTTTCTTCTGAATACAGGATACCTTGCCCTGAATTCCAGGAGGGGTACCTATTCAGTCTCATAACCGTAATCAGATTTTAATCCCCCCCTGAGGTTTAGTGAAAGGCCGCCAATGTTAAGGGTGGGTTTCCTATCCCCATGTTCTACCCAGATATGTTTTAATTGAGCCCTTATCAGTAATTGGCCAAAATCATATTTTCACAAGGACCACATTTCACCAAAACCGACGTAGAAGACTTACGCAGCATCTACCGCCATCTCTTCTCTCTCACACAGCACTGAATGCGAGGTCGGAGTCGAACCGTCAGTTGGCATTCTCCAAATTTACTGTCCTTTGCGTCTCGTGCTAGATTTAAGCAAGCCAAATTTATTATAGTGGGAAATGTGTTGAAGTGTCGTGAGATTAGAGTCTATACAGTTGACTTAACTCTCTCTCTCTCCCTCTTCACTCTCCCCAAAACCAGTCGAATGTCTCAGTCGGCTGACAGACCCTAACTGTCTATCAACCCGTCCCAAACACCACCTAACTCCTGGCCAACACACCAAATTTTCACACTATTTGTGTGTCTGCTACAGCGCATTTGAGGGATTTGCATACATTTTCATCTGGTTGGGCAGTCACACCAGTTTTCCTCAGGCCTTTTAGTCCTCGGTCTAAGCGGTTGTCTACCTTTCTGGCAACCGCGTTGCACACAGCTTCCTCGAGTCCCAACTGCGGGGGGGGGACATGAAGATAGACGGGAGCAGTGTAGAATAGCCGCTCTGTTCAGCTAGACTCTCAATCCGACTACCAGCCCAGCAAAAGCTGCGGCCTTCTCTGCACACTCAAGCTGCCATTTTTGCATGTAGAGAAGGTGGGCTAACTCATGAAATGTAAACCGCGATTCCGAAATGTGTTTTAGTTTCAAAAAGATTGATTAAATAGGGTTGAACAACTAATCATCGTACAACATAATGTTATAATAATTCAGTTACCTCAGGATGCCGGCTTCCGAAAGAACTCCCTTCCGGCTGCATGTAAACACTTTACTCTGACACACTTGACTACATAAGTAACATGCATTTTTCTCACTGATTTTAGATGAACCTAAATGTCCAACTATATTTCATGGAAAACATAAGTAAAAATATTAATTCTCTTGCTCATTCTGTAGAAAATGACGTCTTCCTTCAATTTTTTATCGAAACAAAGGTATAATTCGGTTTTAAAAAGTTTTTAATTGTGAGATTTGTTAATACTGTGAAATGCCCGTTCATAAAACGTAATGTCTCTGCATTTACCAAGGCGGCTTGTAAAAGTTACAATGTTGCTAAAATCCGCTGTTAAATTTTACGAACGCCATATAGCCTTCTCTTAATACCGTAGAGAAGTGTATGGTTTTCCGTACGCGGAAAATATACGGCTTGTATTTAGTGAACTTTAAATGCAGGTTTAACGGCAGATCGGGTTCAAAATTAATTTGGAATTGGAGGCGTTTTTTGAAAACCGGATTATACCCTTCCTTCGAGAACAAAATTGGATGAAAACGTGATGCTCTACCGAATGATCAGAAGAATAAATATCTTTATGTATGCTTTCCATTAAGTAAAATTAAATTTTTATGGGCGTTGAAAATAAAAAATATGAACATTGGGAAATTTTGAACGCGTGCGGTAAATCCTAAAAATTCTTTAATCCATCAACCCTTTGTCAATAAACTTTTAATTTTATCATCTAGTATGTTTTTGTGAAGACACTGTATCATTTAATACAAATACTAATTAGAGGTATTTTAGCTGGGCCGCTTGTCGAAAATATTAAACAGACAATACACATCTGAAACAAACTAAAAGTCTTTGTTACTTAATAACGACTTTTGCACGCGAAGGACTATCATGGATAGCTCGCATGATTCGCATTGTAACGATTGTGCTCCACGGAGTTTGAAGTAACAAATAATGCGCCACCCTTGCTCATGCAGTGGATCCAGGGCATCGTGTGGACTCCGCTGAAGCACTTTGTGTGATTTATAAGGTCCCCTAGCTACCCTAAGCTAATGCGTCAGCGCCTGTTAGCAACAGCAGCAGCGGCCGCCATTAGGTTGCGAAAACCGACCCTATGCGCCCAGAAGTACCTCGTTCAAGCTCAGCGCTTAGCGTGGTCAAAGGTTGACTAACCCTACAACGTTCTGCTCTTGCCTAGCCTGTATTTTAAAAACTGACTTTTGTCGCTTTATTCACTCGTGCTCCCCGTCCCATATAACTGTACTGGCCTGAAGATAAATTATGAAAAGCAACGTTCGCTGGCCACTGCTAGATTTAAGCAAGCCAAATATATTGTAGTGGGGAATGTGGTGAAGTTTCGTGGGATTAGAGTCCATACAATTGACTTAACTCTCTCTCTCTTCACTCTCCCAAGAACCAGTCGGCTGTCTCAGTCGGCTGACATAGCTAAACCGTCTGTCAAGGCGTCCCAAACACCACCTAACTCCTGGCCAACACACCAAATTTTCACACTATTTGTGTGTCTGCTACAGCGCATTTGAGGGATTTGCATACATTTTCATCTGGTTGGGCAGTCACACCAGTTTTCCTCAGGCCTTTTAGTCCTCGGTCTAAGCGGTTGTCTACCTTTCTGGCAACCGCGTTGCACACAGCTTCCTCGAGTCCCAACTGCGGGGGGGGGACATGAAGATAGACGGGAGCAGTGTAGAATAGCCGCTCTGTTCAGCTAGACTCTCAATCCGACTACCAGCTCAGCAAAAGCTGCGGCCTCCTCTGCACACTCAAGCTGCCATTTTTGCATGTAGAGAAGGTGGGCTAACTCATGAAATGTAAACCGCGATTCCGAAATGTGTTTTAGTTTCAAAAAGATTGATTAAATAGGGTTGAACAACTAATCATCGTACAACATAATTCTATAATAATTCAGTTACCTCAGGATGTCGGCTTTTGAAAGAACTCCCTTCCGGCAGCATGTAAACACTGTACTCTGAAAAACTTGACTACATAAGTAACATGCATTTTTCTCATTGATTTTAGATGAACCTAAATGTCCAACTATATTTCATGGAAAACATGGGTAAAAATATTAATTCGTTTGCTCATTCTTCTTCCAACTTTCTTCTCGAAACAAAGGTATTATTCGGTTTTAAAAAAGTTTCTAATTGTGAGATTTTTTAACACTGTGAAATGCCCGTTCATAAAACGTCATGCCTCTGCATTTACTAATGTTGCTCGTAAAGCTTACAATGTAGTTAAAATCTGCTGTTACATTTTACGAACGCCACATAGCCTTCTCTTATTACCGTAGAGAAACGTATGGTTTTTCGTACGCGGAAGATATACGGCTTGTATTTAGTGAACTCTGAATGCAGGTTTAGCGGCAGATCTGGTTCAAAATTAATTTGGAATTGGAAGCGCTTTTTTGAAAACCGAATTATACTCTTCCTTCGAGAACAAAATTAGATGAGAATGTAATGCTCTACCGAATAAGTAGAAGAATGAATATCTTTATGTATGCTTTCCATGAAGTATAATTAAATTTTTAAGGGCGTTGAAAATCGATGAGAAAAACGCATGCCACGTATGTAGTCATTTTTTACAGAGTATGGCTTCTGCACGACGCCGGAAAGAAGTTCATTTGAAGGCCGGCATCCGTGGGTAACTTAATTATTATAGAATTATGCTGCATGCTGACTAGTTTCACAACCCTACTTAATTAATCTTTTCGAAACGAAAACGCATTTTAGATTTTCATTTCATGAGTTAGCCCACCAAACGGCATCAGTTTGAGCTCTTCTTTTCTAAAGACCATGTCACCTTTCACATGCTTGGGTTGAAAGTTTACTTCAATAAGCTGTCTCCTCTTATCGAAAGCATAATATGGCATATCCTTTGGCAGAGTTGAGGTGTTACATTTTAATAGTTGCAAGGGTTCTTGCGGCAAAGTGTAGAACCTTTCAGCAGAACCACACCACTGCTGCTTCATCCAGGCGTCGCGGCTCAACTACACACACTATCTCCCAGAACAGGGTTGCTAGTTCACTCACCCATCCTCCTTCATCCAACCTGGAACCCTGGCAGCACAGACTTTCTCTCTTCATGCACCACGCTAAAGACTTGACGACGCCCCTCCGTATATGTGACAGAGGTTAGGCCGTCACGTTGCTTAGCGTCGGTAGGCTCGAGACCAGGCGCATAGCAGTCACAGGTGGTCCAATCATACACTAGACTCGAGAGCGAGAGGTTGTATTCAGGCTGCAGCGCATGCAACCTTGGTGTGCGCTTTTGTAACTTTGACAGTTGACTAACGAATTTCAAACCTGATTGCCAAGCCACTTTTTCAGGGGTAATCAGCTTAAGCACCAGACGAAGCTTACGTGGTTCGTCGTCATATTGTGCAAAGCTTTTGCTTCTTCACAAGACTCAAGGGGATTGTCAACTGCCTCGGATTTGCTTTCAACAGCATGAACTTCATATTTCAGCGGCAAGAATTCGCAAGTCCACTTTTCGACCACTGACGCCGTCTGTCGGAGGGCCAACTATGAAGGTAGCAGCCCAATGTCTAGGTACGGCTTGTCTCAAAAAATGCTGGCTGAAACTCTGAAAGGCGATTTCGATTGGGAAAAAGAGCTTCAGTGGGGTTGTAAAATTGATTACTGTGTAGCATAATCCCAAGCTATTTCAGTCACAACAGATGGCCGGCTGTTGAATTCGCGTCTCCTCGGTCGCCGGTTAAAACCGCATTCGGTACAAATAACTACTTAGGTATCATGAATTTTGCCATAGAACTTTGATACCCCTAAGAATTCTAAAATATTGTACGGAAAGCATGTTCAAAAATAATTTTGCCTTCGAACATTTGGTAGGAAGTGGCGTTTTTTCCAAACATTGTGCATGAGGAAAGGTTATCTTTTGGTTCGAATAAGTCTGTAATCGAGAATTTTTAAGATCACGACATACTCATTCAAATAATATCTCATCTGTCTGTTTATTAATGTTCCTTGTGGAGTATACAACATAGTCCGCATCCATTGCAAAATTTAATGAGCCGTAAATAGTGTCCTCCTAGTAGAATAGAGAGATGTACGATGTTCCTTTCAGGGAAAGTATGTCGCTTGTAAACTGCAAACCCGAAACCCAAATGCAACGGCAGATTGGGCTCAAACTTATTTGGGAATTATGGACCTCTTTAAAACCAAAATTCCCTTTCTTCGAGTGTGAGGTCTGAAGAATGCCTGATTTGCTATCAAATGAGCAGAAGAAAGAATATTTTGTGCATATTTTCTATAATGTATGTTCCGATTCAAAAGGCATGGAAAATCAATGGTAAAATAAAACTAATTAGGTAGTTATTTTTTACCGCGTGGGGTTTTAGCAGGCAGTTGGGAACAAGTTCATTCAAGAGCCGACATCCTGGCCTAAAATAGGGAAATCCCGATGTCTTCGATTCCAGTGTATGTATGTTTGATGCTTTCCCTGATACAATTAAGAAAACTGACAGTTTACGAAGACAGTTCATGGCATTCAGCACCTCTCCAGTGCAATCTACACTTGATGGTGGGTAAAAGGATTTGAGTTGTTCTGCAATTGAACTGTTTGTGGTTTCACTTTACTAAACTCTTTTAAGTCCAGATATTGTTGAAATTACTCGTCTTCAAATGGGCAGTTAATTTATTTGATTTTTCGTATGTTAGAAACAGTTATATAGGTGGTTTTAGATTATGCGCCCGATTATTCTTGCAACTGTCTGTCAGTTAGTTGGAAAAAAATTTCTTAGCCAAAGATAGAGAAGACTGCTATTCAAATAACAGTCAGGACTGCATGTATCGGGACTCCATAAACAGAGCCCCAGTGGAGGCGAATTTGGTCACTTGACATTATTACTTAAAGAAATTTGTTTACAATAACTTTATAAATGTCAGAGGGCAGAATAGCAAAAACTGTCTGGACGCCTTTTCAGCCGCCATTTATAGCCGCAAAATTAAGACCAGCGAATGGGAAAAATGTCGCTGAGTTGAAACCACTTCAGGCGCTGGAAATTAATAGATGAAAGCCTACAGGCCAGAACGCGAATCACATGACGCTGGGGATATTAATGTCTGTTAGTTTAGATTTATGGATCGCAGTGCGCAGTTCATTCAGGTGATCACAGACGGAGCAGAAGGGAGAATAGAACAAATTAAAATGGTCGGAGGGAAAACTACTGTGATAAATTTTGGTTACCGGAAATTACAGTTTAATCCACGGATTACAGGTGGCAGTTTCGGATGAGTGGGAGCTTGCTTTGGATCAATAGTAGGTTCCATATTTACCAGATTCACAGAAATGGGGGGACAACGTGGTTTATTTTCGGTCTTTCTGGACCGTCTGCTAATCTGCCCAACAACTTATTTTATTTGCATAATTTAATGCCTCCACGAGGTCTTATAAACAAAAAGGCAGGAACTTAAGTGACGTACCCAGACGACGTCTCTCTAATGGTCTTTTCCGCGTTTAAGCTCCGTGGCTTTTGTCATCACCATAAGATTTGTACAGAAAGTTATTTGACAATCCGTTTCGCTATGATAAAATCTGTTTTTCTACGATCGGCGGGCGGAGCCGACTTGGGTCCATTTTTCCACTTAGCCGTATTGACAGCATTGAGATGGGCTTTCCAACTTAGCAGTTTCACAACATTTCCTTGACAGAGCCGGCGGAGGAACAAATGCAGGTGTTATGGCAGGAAGACTCAACACCAGTCTACCAACGTAATGGTAGCTTGTCTTTAGCCAGGCAAGGCCACGGATGAAAGGAAATACCTTATCCGACGTCAAACCTCTTCACTGCTCATGGATAATAGACCTCGCGATATACTTCCCAAGATCGAGCGCGACACAGTAAGTGGACTCAAGGCCACCAAAGACATCGTTACTGTCTCCAGACATGTCAAACTGCACTCAAAGGTCCGAAAGCTCGCAGGTTGACCTCCAGTTCTGTATTTCATGCAAGACCGACCACGTAGAAAAGGTTATAAATGAAGCCCACCTGTCGTTGTTGGCGATGGAGAATTCAAATGCAATATCTTAAATCGACCAACGCACAGCCAGGACCGAAAGCAGCCTTAACGCGACTCTACGATCTTCTGTTGTGCACAAAGAGGGCCCTCCTCTCTGACCCATCGTATCTCTCAAAGGCACTCATATTACTGGCTGGCGAAGTGGCTGTTTTAGTGTCTCAAATTTTGGACTGCCGATTTTTAAAACACTCAGACGTGGCCTCTTGGTGTCATGTGGCTCTATGCCCCTATTTCTCACGATATGATAGTCAGCAACGGTAAACTGTTGCCGTAAAAGGAAATACAACGAAACCTGCTAGACAGAACAATCGACAAACAGGCAAAAGGCACGCCAATAGGTTCGCCGATTCCTGGGCACATCATCCGGAGGCAGTCTGTAGCCGCAGGATCTCCAACACCACAGGCTGAAATTCTGGGCTCCGTTTGTGGATGACACCTTCGTCGTCATTGAAAAGGATGTGCTGTTGACATTTAAAGCTTTTTTTCGAACACCGATGGCGGAACACACATCAACGGTAAGGAAGAATGACGCCAGCTCTCGCGTCACGACTCACCCTACGGGACCCCTCCCACGTCTTCAAGTTAGATGAGATTAACATTCTCCTTAGAGGCGCCAACCGAATGAGTTATAATCAGTTTGAGTTAAGATTCTTCGACGTAAAGTTCACTAAGAAGCACAATACCCTCTCGCATTCATCCTCAGAGAGGAGACTCGGCCTCTGCAGAGGCATGTGAGGAACGCTTAAATAAAAAAACTCTTTCTGCGTGACGTAAATTCCGATTAATTACCATGCTTATTACCAGCGATGGTGATAAAAGTAAGACGGTTGATGACTCAAATGTGGGTGGTCAAGCCATTATCGCATTAAACACAGTTCTCTGCAGTTGTTTATGGAGCTGCTAATTTTGATGGGCAACTGGCTCCAAGCTCCGTCTTCCATATGCGTCACTACCCCTATCTGTTACCCTCTCTGAGTCTGCGTACGAGTGTTAATGTGAAACCGTAGGCAAGGGAAGCTCACGCTCCACCGAACGAGTTTTTTCTTTCCGCATAAATGTCCTACGCCGCACAGCGAAGGGTCGACAGCTGAGAAGGTTTCAACGTTTATTCATACCTTTCCCCTTTTCATCTAGTAAAGATAGGCTTCTCTGCTGAATTTTGAACACCCAAAGCGGAACTAAATTCGACCTAGTTTCCCTCAAGCGAACTGGTGGATAAAAACCAAAGAATGAATCATGATTTGACAGAGTTCAGCTTTTGCCCTACGATACATTCTGCATGCATTTCAAGAAACGCCGACTCAACCTATAAAAGTTATTTTCCACATGACGCCACAATACTCATTGCCAAGCAGCCTAATTCCGATATATTCTAAGGTGGTGCTTTTTGGGAATGAAGGTCTTTTTGGCTCCATAAAAATTGACTGCTAGTGCAGCACGCATCTTTTCAATGGATCTCCAGGGCCCGTATAGACTATTTCGAATTATGTTGAGATTCTGCATGGAGAATTAACCGCTGTACACACTTTATAGATGATCACGCCTTCTTCAAAGTTTATGCCTGTCGGAGAGAGAGGCGAAAGAAGCGAATGGGCAACTGTCGTCGACGACGGGTTCGAGGGAGGATGCGAAAAATTCTGGCGAGTAGAATTCTTGCCCTAGCAAAGTGATAGGGTGGCCTAGACAGACATCTGGATTTTCACAAGGTGACATTGAAGAAGATAAAGACACGATCGCCGGGACAGGAGCTTTATTAGCCTGACTTTTCGGATTCCTGCTCGAATCCATCATCAGAGGCAAAAGCAGATACGGGTGGTTCATGCATATGCGGCTGCAGTATTTATAGGCTGCAGTAGCCATGCTACCGCATACCTATGAATATTCACGACTTCTCCCCCCACCCCTTCATCAGGGACCGTTGCAGTGGCGTGATGGCCGACATTCGCGTCGTTAATTGCTGCAATTTCATCAAGTGCGTTGAATGTTGGTGTGATGATTGCTCGACCATCTGACGCGCTGACCCGGGTGTTAGGAAGAGTGTTCACCTGTGCGCTCCCCGCGTGGCCAATTACTCCGCCTAGGCGAAGTCTCAGCAAGGAGTATTGAATGGGAAGATCATTGCACCTGTTACACGCGAGGTGATTTCCAAACGTCGGGCATAAGTGGAACAACAGCTAGCAATTAAAATAGTACAGGAGAATGAAAATGTTTTTGAACCGAAAAAGGTTTTTATTCAAACATAAAACTTACAGAAAACGTTAGTTTTTACAAAAGACTTAGAATAAAGAGTTTTTTTGCGCATACCGTGGGTAGAACGCAATCAAATCTGCAAAAACAGTAAAAGTTAATAAGCCAAGATGCGCATCGCGTTTGCACCTGCTGTTCAGCGAAAAAGAGGTTTTAAGTGTTTGAAAAGAAGTCCATCTAAAAACCGGTATTTTCGTCTGTATAAATTGCTTTGCTGGGTGTTACATCCTAACCGGTACCACAGATCCTCTTATGTAACTCATTTCAACTTGTTACGAATCGGGCCAAATCTGCACGCTACCTGATTGGGAAACAATAACGCCCAACCAGAAGTCACCTCGGAGACATCGATCCCAAGGCCATACTCAGACGGCCAATCAGGAGTCGGACGACCATTCTGGACGCCCGAATGCGTCTCACAATACGTAAGCGCTGAAGCATGCGTAAGATAGACAGCAAGTACGCAGCATAGGACCCCACTAAGGAAACAAAAACCAGGTCATCGTATAATACGGGTTCTATGGGTGGGGCTAAATGTCGGCAAGGAGAGCGTGATAGTAGGTAAACACTCGGATGGATGATGAGATGGCATATTGTGTCTCCGACCGTAATTTCTCCACAAGGGAGCACACGTAACAGGAACCCAATCCCCGAGGAATGATGAGGATATCAAGATACCTGATAGTGCAAGCAAACGTTGCGAATTTTTCGCATTCCTTCCAGTTTGTTTTCACAAAAGCAGGTTAAGTACATTTCATCTAGTTACGAGAGCGCGGAAGCGTTAACTACGCAAAAGACGAGGAAGCAACATTCTGCAATGACCGGGTTTTGTTTACTGAGTGGGGTTTCATACGGTGTTCTCACCAGAAGCACGGTAAAAGTGGCCCACAGATAAACCAAGGCCTAGCTTGTGCTTGCGCTGAATAAAAGCTTGTCTTCTAATCCAGCCTGGTTTGGGAACACAACAACCCGAAGACTTATTTTGGAATTTCAATATTTCCTGGATTCCGTCACCCATTTGGAGGAAAAAGTTTAGCCAAATGTTGACGGTTGAGACCTGAACAGAATGCCACAGGGTGAACAGCTGACTCTGGTTCCAGAAAAGCATGTGCTCTCAAAAATTTCTCACATGACCCGCTTTCTCTGAGCTAATTAATGGCTCTGCATGCGTTTCGCGAGTTCTGAGTGCAAGTGAGCCTCAACCCACAGCTTGAAACCGTGGAATCTTAAACCTGCCTGTGTTTTGGCAATCACATGCTCCCACTCCAGAGAAAACGGTGAAGTTGCAGCGAAGCAAATGTTACCAATGTTCTATCTGCAATAAATTCTGGAGGGATGCTCTCATGGCCCGAAGACAAAGGGCAACCGACTGGAGACGGTTTCCTTTTGATCAGGCCTCAACAACGCCGTTTTGTAGAATACTTGAGTTCAGATAGTGGTAGTCTGCCGAAGAAACTAGTAAACTGGATGTTGGCACGAGATCCTTATCGAACCTTTCTGAACACACTACCAATACCTGGTCCGCGTCGGACGCAGTGTCAAATGCAGGCTTGGTTCAGACGTGTCCACCAAAACAGGTCTCCGGGGGGTCTTTATGCGTTGGGATGAAATATATAGAGCACTCAAGCTAGTAATTTCGAAAGTTATGGAAGGACTGAAAGTTAGTTTTCTGGGACATGGCTTTTTAGGGCCTGCCGCGGGATATGAATGATTAGACCGAGTTGACGTCAATTAACTACTGTGGAAAGACCACATAATGTCTACTCTAAAAAAATTAATACCGCTAGTACTACAATTTCGTATGACAGGGATTTTTATCGCACTCCATATATAGCTGCTAGCTTGGCATTTAGTTTGGGCTTATATACGAAATTCGCTGAAAGACAACTGGGGATGTACCGAGAACTCGAAACCCTCGCAGAAATACCAATGGTAGAAGGGCGTTACGGAACTCACCTGCTCCGTCTTGCCGTAAAGCTCCCTCTCCTAAACCCAAACTGAGATCGAGCCCTAGGTGTTCCAAACTTCGGGGTTGGACGTGGCTGGCTGACGACGTCTAAGAATCCAGAAATGGCCATTCCAGTCTCCCTTGTCTTTGCCGATAATAATGTTTTACTATTGTATATTACCGATCGAACCCAACAGGACAAGGAGCCCGTGTCTCAGTGATAAGAGGCGTTGGACTTATAGCCAACAGGTCGTGAGATGGATAGGGCTGGCTGACAACGGCTAACAAGCCAAAAATGGCTGTTTCAGTCTCCCTTGTCTTTGCCGTTAGTGCTAGTCGGCAGAAATATTGGCAAAACACGTGTCTGAACTTTTTTCTGATGCTTCTGCTGGCAGCACGATCTAAATATCTGACAAAAAGCACTGCACCACCAGTCATTTTGCCAGATTGAGTTTTACCTCGGGTCGGCCAAAAGTACTTTACTCAGGGGTCTAAGCATGTAAAAGTTAAATACATACACTAAGAACGTGTCATCGGCAGTCACTCCTTTATGAATCTATTTGTAGCAGCATCTTCCTTGTATGCCCCAATCCAGAAGATATTATAAAGCCGTCCTTGAAATCCGATTTTGTCAACGAAAAACGTTCTTTAGCGGCTTTTCGACATTGAAAACTGCGCGCAGTGTATTATTGGATTATAGAAAAATTTGGTTTTATATTTCAAGTACAAAACGGTACCCGGAAGAGCAGTGCGTCAATTAACTGCCGGACAGTTGTGCAACACGATATTAGCCTATCGATGTCCCAGTAGGCAAATTAACGTCAAATTGCAATCAAATACGTGATAAAAAAATCAAATGTAGTTTTTCGATGGTGAAATCCCTCTTGACGCCCAAAGCATTTTGTTGGTTTGGAAACAAATATATGAGATGTGGATTGTTATTCGTGAGGCAATTTCAAACCGAACTAATAAAGTAGGCATGTCACAGTAGGATTTCTTATTAAGATATGCAAATAGGCAACTTATGCTACTGACGATTCAGCAATCGCCTTAAACCCAAAAGAAAATCCGCATTAGTAACACCGGGAATGTTGTTAGTTTAGTCCGCGTCTGCATTGGAATTCGGTAATCATGTGAAAGAAAATCACGTTTTCAGCCGCTGAAGGAAATGTTGTCCGGTTTTATAAATACCATATTTTGGAGAAATGGTTGAAATACGCCTAATTCCTTTATTTGCTCTCGAACAAAATAGGACTGTTTTTTGGCTCTTCGGCAGTCTCCCCTTTATTAATCTATTTATAGCAACATGTTCCTGTGTACCCCATTCCTGAGGATGTTATAAATCCGTCCGTGAAATTCGATTGTGTCAACGAAGAAACGATATTTAGCGGGTCCTGTACAATGAAAACTGCATGCAATGAATTCTTGGGCTATAGAAAAAAAGGGCTTTATATTTCATATGCAAAGCGGTATACGGCAGAGCAGCACGTCAATTAACTGCCAGACATTTGGGCAGCAAAACATTAGCCTATAGGCGTCTGCGTAGACAAATTAACGTCAATTTATAATCGATTACCCGATGAGAGTATCGGATGCAGTGTTTCTGTGGTGAAATTCCTCTTTACGCCCATAGCGGTTCATTTGCTTGAAGATGCTAACATGACTCATAGGTCGTTATTCGAGAGGTAATTTCAAACCGAAATGTGGGAGTAGGCGTATCATAGTAGGATTTCGTGTCAAGATATACAAGGAGGCCATTGATGAGGCTACTGATAAATCGGCAAAATAAAATCTTCAAGAGTAACACTAGGAAAGTTATTAGTTTAGGCCGAATTCGTATTCAGAATTCGGCAATGACGTGAAGGAGGAAAAAATTTTGAGATACTGAAGGAGATTTTGTCCGGTTTTGTAAAAACCGTTTTTCGGACAAAAGGTTTAAGTACACCTAATTCCTTTAATTGCTCTCTAACAAAATAGGGCTGAGAAGGTGTTCGTAAAGCGTCGTTTTTATTGCCTCTTCAGTAGGTTGAAAATGTATTTTTCAATGAAATGGAAAGTTTGTAATTGTGGGTTTATTATGGTTGACTGCGTAACTTTGTGACGTATGTCAAAATTAAAGAGAAATGTCTGATCTGTCAGAAATCAGCCCACGTTAACCGACTAAACATCTCAGTCAAGAGAAAATAGAAAGTAAACATTTAAGATAATGTTGCGCTGGTCAAAAATAACAATTTTCCCAAGAACACAGGAAACAGGAGTATGAAACCTAGTAAACAAGGGAGAACGTCCACAATGAAGGCTTGTCACGAATATGGCCTTGAGAAATGACACTATTTTCTCTGGTAAGTTGCCCCTAAGAAACGAATTCAAATGGTCTATTTTTCTGACGCTTGTCTACGTGTTTTATCTTTTTTCGAAAACATTGGCACATTCGACTGCCTCATTCACTTCTACGAAAAATACTCATAATTTTTACTGTAGTCGAAAGAACTCTCTTTTCTCTTATGATCGCAGCCATCTTTGTTGTCTTTTCTTACCTTTAAACCTAGTTCTGCAATTACAATTGACTAACAAAGGGGCCATATAAGCATCGAAATATTGCTCGAACTATCAGCATTCTGTTGTTGCGTTTTTAAATTGCTAATTGGTAAAGAAACTGCCCGCCAAAAAGTGAATTATTGTACGCTAAAAAGTTAAACTTTCTGGCTACGGGTAGGTCTTTGCTCTATCACTTACGGACTTTTTCAAACATCCTGAAAGTAGAGGTACGTTGAAACAAAAAATTTCCTGTAGTCCTTATAATGGTTTAAAGACATGAAAAAGCACACCTGCACAAATATTACCTTTTAAAGAATTATACATTTCTGGTTTTAAAAAAAGGACTTATGCACATTTTGCTTTATTTAATATTTGTGGGGAGCACAAATACACTTCGAATAGACGAAAGTATTTTTAACTAACTCGTGCTCATTTAATGTATTGCCTTCATGTTGGAAAATAGCTATATGTGTGGTCTAGGACAGTTGTTATTATCAGCATTTGCAAGATTATACGATAACACTGCGTTCTGCCAAAATTATACGCTGCTTCACTACCAAAATAATCTAAAAACATTTTCTGCACTACAAAAGAACTTCTCCTGAACGGAATAGGTAAATTAATAAAATAAATAACATTTTGAGTGCTTCAAAATTACCATGTAGATTTCACGAATTCAATGAGTAACGCCACCTCCCGCAGGTGCAGCATCGGGTAGGCTCTGATCGAGACATCCTGTGAAAATTTTGTTGTCATGGTTTGACTTATCTCAACGCACTGTGTACAAAGTCACCTCTTTGAATAACATTTTAAAAACGCATCACTATTTCACGATTCAGTTTCGCTTTGTATGCTCAGCTTTCAAAGTATATTTGCCACTAAATCGTTGTTCTACGCGAATTTACTCTAGACTTCGCGCAATTTACTTATATCCGCTTCAATTATGATTAATCAAGGTGATTTTGCAAAATAATGTGGCATTCACACAAACTGACATGGGTATTATAGTAGTGAAGCTGGGCGTTTGAGCAAAGATTACAGAAAGAAGTAAAACATTCTTGTTAATTTGTCTGAGCCCCTTTTTCCAATTTCGTCCATGACCAGTTTTCCAAAGAAACAATTTTTCGATGCATCTAAGCATTTTGTACAAATGCTGCCAAAATCCAGAACCCTATGTGTTTACGTTTAGGTATGGAAGTGGGAAAAAGTAGGCACAACAGTCAAAATGCTTTGCTATTCTGATATCAAATACTTTTCGTGTTGTGATTATATAAAGACTTAATTTAGTCTTAATGCATTTGTCTGACCATTGTTCTTGACCTGCGCCCTCCTAGTAAGGCAATTTTTTCCATAAATCTCATAATTTTGGAAATACTGGTGATCGTTATATTTGTTGAGCATATAATCAGCAGATGAACTTACACCAGTTTAACCCATTTTAGAATGAAGAAGGCAATGCATTGGCTGACTTTCATGAAAATTTCAGGCAAATTTTCCAATCAGTTCTAGTTTACACCTGTGCAGGGAGCAGAGTGTAACCGCGTGTCATATGAAATTGTACCAATAGCAGTACTACTTGTTTTTAGAATAGACATCACGTGGTTAGGCCATAGTTGTTGATTGTCTTCGACTCTAATGTTCATTGAAATATCGGGTCTAACCCTAAGGCCTCCAGATTTGAAATTATTACCTTGGCTATTCTCTGGAGTTAACTTACCAAAAACCGCATGGCGACTGTGGGGTTACCGACCAAGGAGCAGAACCCCTCGCATCTGCGTCATACAGCAGCAGGGACACGTGCCTGGGCTTCTAACTAGCACCTATGCCGGGAGTACAGTATAATCATTTTTCATATAAGTATTGTTTCTTCACTCCCAGGGAAAATAAAAAAGAGGACGTGAGTCCATGTATCGACTTATATGTATACCGACAGACAGGTTAAGTATTGAAAGACAAGCACTGCAATAATATGAGGCAAGTGGCGTAGCATAAACGGACGCCAAACCACTCCGATGATATAGAAAAGGAAATTTCTGAAACATCTATAAAAGTAAAATTTCGTCATTGAACTCAACATTTCTTCAAGATTTTCTCATGGGGATAATAAGGACCATAAAATAACTTAGCTTCCAATCTTCACATATAAATTCATTATTCTTTGGAAAGCGCCTCAACCGTGTCTAGCAAAACTTAAAAATTCGACATTGAAAGCAGCGCTTAGGCAGTTTTTTTAATGAAAACAGAATATGCTGTTATGGTCTTCAGTGCAATTAAGCAATCTCAAAAATATGAAAATCTCGAAACGCGTGGGCTGCAGAAGTTTGACAGCTAACGCAACAGGTTGAAAACCGTTCAAATTAGCACACTTTTATCGGTTACGGCCTACCAGCCTATGAACGCTTAATTATGGGCAATATCGGAAAAAATTGTATTAAAATGTTTAACACTTTGACTGAACCTATACTGAGCTGCCATTTACATTGTCTGCGTTCCGAACCAAGGGAAAAAAGCTTTAGTTCCAAATACGTGGGGGCCGTTCTTTCAACCTTGTATTCATAAAAAGGCCTCTAGGTATTTAAACCATTCTCATATACATTTTTGATTGAACCTGGAGTAAATGCCTCCGGCCAGAATTTCACAGGACGATCATAGACTTTACCCATATGCTGAACTTGGACACACTTAGATTCACCGCAATAAAGGTGTAAGTAATGGGCTTCTAAACATGGCGGGCTTATGTTTTGCATGCTGATAACTTCAGACGGCTTTATTAGCCTTCCTTATCCGACCACGGAACACGCGCGAGGCACACAGGAATATCCATGAAGGAACCCAACCTCTCTCTCCCTCCTTTGCATCTTGCGAAATCATAAAATTCTTTAAAACAATACCTGGGTTATTGAACGTGCAGAAACACGTACCTCCACTTCCAGTTACTGAGTGCTGCCATGACTGACGCTGCCAATTCTAAGGTGCCCCAGGAATGCCTTTGCCTCTATGATACGTCTATTTTAATTAGCTAAACAACGTGCGAGCACCTTCCAGTCTGCTCTGTGGGCTGTAAAACTATTCGAGAAGCTCACTCGACAGGATTCTGAGCTCAATCAACAGAGGGATTTCTTTTCTCAGTCCCCTGCATAAAGGCAGCTGATATTTATTTTTACAGTCACCATTTTTCGTCAGCTGTTGAAGTCTTGGTCGACTGAGGGCGGCTTAAAAAATTGTATAAGATAACCCGTGAAGGTAATGCCGATGGTGGGTCTCCTTTGTAGGATACACACAAGCGTCTCTAAAATAACCAAGGCAAACTTATTTCTCAGGCAGAATGGCTTAAGAAAGGTTGTCTTTGAGGATCTTGGATGGCTTCCTTTGAAAATGATAAACGCCGAACTAGGGCCGGCGCAGAATTGTGTTAAAAAGAACGTACTGGCACAAGTTACAATGGAGCGAGGGCCTGCTTTGACACGCTCGCTCCGATAACACCGGCGCGAACTAATTCAGGAAAGTTCCGTGGAGCTCCAACAAATACCTTCCTTGTGTATCAGATCGAACGAGTCTGAGTTAGCGGCCTTTCAAGTCTGTAACAGCGCTCAGTTTCCCATTAATTCCGATAACTTGTTTGATATATATAAAGATGCATGAAGAAGGAGGAGTTTCTTCGGAAAAAATCGAGTTGTACTCGATGCATAAATAGATATATATGAGATGGAGCCGACAAAGACACGGGAGACCGGAATGGCCATTTCTGGCTTATTAGCCGTCATCAGCCAGTCATACCCAACCCCAAGTGTGGATCACTTGAGATTCGAACCCGGGATCTTTGGTCATGGAGTTTGACGCTCTACCATTGAGCCACGGGTCCGTTGTCCTGTCGGTCGTGATCGGGAATATTCATCATGACAGTGGGCGCTCGCCGATCAGGTTACGGAACTTGCTGGTTCCGTTGTGCCTTGAGGCTCATACTAGAACCCTCAAGTGATCCACACTTGGGGTTGGGTATGACTGGCTGATGACGGCTAATAAGCCAGAAATGGCCATTCCGGTCTCCCGTGTCTTTGTCGACTCCATCTCATTTATGTCTACTACTAGTCGCTGTGCGACTGTCTGCGAGGGTTCTAGTATGAGCCCCAAGGCACAACGGAACGAGCATGTTCCGTAACCTGATCGGTGAGCGCCCACTATCATAGATATATATATATATATCAGAGGGGGGAGACGACAGAGTCTGGGGGTAGATTGATACAGCACTGTTTCGGGCTTGTTTGCCTTCATTCAGCCAATCATAACCCTGACCACCAGCTGGTACAGGAAACACAAACATGCGCTCAGACGCACCTGGCGCAGCTGGTCTACCACTTGTTTGCTTCGGGAAGCCAATGGATCGGTGTGCGCGCATTCCTGAGTGAATATATGTATATGCATTTGTTCTTATGTCGTGAGTGAATGCTGTCTTTCTCCTTTATTATTAGATGCAAGGGCATGGAGGGTAAATTGCCCATCGTTTCATTATCCTGGGCATATTTATTAACCCGGAAAATGGCCGGTAATATATCATTAGGTTCAAAAATATTCCGTCCGAACTCAGGTGGTCGCCGCATTCAAAACGTAAGTCTCATAAACAGGGTTACAAGAGCATTGCTGCTAGTGATATTGAAATTAAAAATGTGCAGCAGGGTACCTTAGCGCCAATGGTTTTCCCCGCTTTAGAAAATTAATATTGGATCGATAAGACCATATTCAAAATTCAAATTCCAAATTCATGTGGCCTGGTCTGCGAAATGTTACGTAAAATGCGATAGAAAGAGGCAAAAGAACAAACAACGACGAAAAACGGATTGCCGATTTTAAAATACTTTGATTTGATACACTATATGCTTATTTGCACGGATGAGTCTTTTCCCACATAGCGATATATTCGAGCAATTTACGCGCGAGCAAAGATCCCGAAGTTCGTTTTGGGCAAAAAGAGTGTTTTATATGCTTCCTAAGAGAAGGACGGTTGGCTTTATTTTCTGACCTGAAATGGTCAGTAGACCTGGTCGCCAGTTGCCTTTGCGTTCGGACAGAATGCTTTCGTCCACAATGCACCGTTGCAGGCAACTTCACGGGGTGAGCACAGAACCGATGACCGGAAGTCGGACTTGCAGATCACCTACCGCACCCTCAACCTCCCCTCTCCCATGCACTGGTCAGATGTTCGAACCTGGCAGTCAGCTAGTGCTGGGATTGGACGCGGTAACGGAGAGAGATGGACGGTCGATCTGTCAGGCAGACTTGAAAGTCGTCCTTCGCCTGTCGCTTGGCATTGGATGTTCTTTCGGTTTAACACATTAAGAACATACTGTCTTTGAGGGCAAGGTAGCCACAAGGGAGTTATTTCGAATTTAAATGCCTGATAATCATTTGCTGCAGGGGATTACCATACTAAAAAATTAAATGAATATTTAACCATACTTGCGTGCTACAAAACGTCTTCTGTAATTTTCGATTAGCCTATCCTATCTTATTGCTAGAATGAAATATTGACATGAATGAACCCTACCGTCCCTTTCTCATTAGTGTTTTTTTCTAAACCCTGCATTCATTAGAACTAATAAGAGAAACATTATTGAAGTCTCAGTCTTCTCAGAATGCATTCCCCAGCTAGAAGTGATTGAGCTTTAAGATGCATTCTCCAATTAAAAAGTCCTGGCCAAGGTCAGTCGTCCGCGGGCAAGATGGCAGTCGAGTCCTCCCAGTCATCACTACTTATCCAAAGACGATCTGCAATTATGTCGCCCAAGGCACATCCAAACACGAAAACCACCCAACTACTTCACCTTCCATTGGTCGAATAAAACTTCATACCTACACACTTCGCCAAAGCTATTGACTGGAATCTTAAAATACGCATAGTCTTCCCCAAAAATTAAACGCAAAAAACACCTGGAGTCGGGTAGGGACGTTCTTCATAATTAAAAATGAAGTTAAGATGCTAAAGTACAATAGAGGCTCCTTTAAAAAAAAATAGGCCGCTGAATAAACGCCGGACGAACGGCAGGCTGGAGGGAGGTGGGATGATTGTCTTTCATGGTCATAAGCGATTTCCAACTAATTATAACTGACGTCTTGTTGGCGACCGCACCCTCCGAGACTTCGATCGCTCCCTTGCCAGATAAACTAAAAAAAGCAAAAACAAAAATCCAATTTCAAATGAAAAGTTAATGGGCAAACGCTTGTGGCGGACAACAAAATGCTAGATACCAATATCACTCACTTTCATATTTTGTCGGAAGACGCATGCAGTAGGTGCCATCGCAGACATACCGCTGACCGTTAAGGACCGGATATGTCAGAGTTTCGTCCTGACGCAGAGGGTGATGCCTAACCATGATGTGCGTGACTTGCAGGCAGAAGGTGTTTCAGGAGTTGGCAATAACATGCTCTAGTCTCTAGCACACCGTCTTTTATATCGCCTTGCCCGCAGCAATACTGCCAATGGAAGAGTAGATTGCAAAGTCACATGTATACCAATCGGCGTGGCCTTGTTACACACCCACCCAGATGACCACCCAACATGAATGGGTCTTGCAGGGTCCTAGGAAAGGGCTCTCATCGTCTTCTTGAGGGATGGTAATTAAATTTTAAGGTCACAGTCACTCCAACCGACACACCTGCGCCGCTTGATTTCACTCAACCCACCTGGGGATTTTACCATAATGTAGCGCAGTAAATCTGTGCTGTTTCGTACGTTACAGTTGTCATCTTCGTCGTAGATGAGTTTCACTAACAAAAACGAAGGCCAGAATTGAGCAAGTCAGATGAATACGCCCAGCAAGTGGATGCTTTATCTTTCCATCCATTTTTGTTTGAAATCTTGCCCAACGTTATCAGCCTACACAGGGAATTACCCTGAAGGTGTGAGCCTCGGGAAACGGTTTACCAGCCGGACTTTGCAAAATAACACTGTGCCCTGATATCGGGGGGTTTGGTGCAGTTCCCTCAATCTATTGGCCATAGTTATTGTCGAATTGACAGTAGTTCCGGAGAGAGAGTATAAGCAGTTCTAAAACATCCTGCGTCAGTGTCTCAACGGGTGCGTCTCGTAAGCCTTGGTCCATGCTTTTAATTACCAAGTCGTGGTGTATTGAAAAAAACAAGGCAATGACATCAAGTTGTAGGATTACATCATGATCCGTCACAAATAATTGCCACAGTTTACGCACCATCTTACCTCAAGAAATGGACTCAATGAAGTATGATATCACCTGTGCAATTTTGTGCATTCATTGGACCACCGTAGTAGGAGCATAAATTTTCTGGCAAGTATTTTGATGTTGGAAGCAACCTTACCCTCTCTCTCTGCCAAATTCAGTCAAAAATGGTAGCCTATAAATCTCGAAGTCCGATAGATACTTTACCCTCTCTCTCTCTCTCTGACAAATTCAATCAAAAATCGTAGCCTTATAAATCTCGAATGACGATAGACACATTCAA
Organism: Spirometra erinaceieuropaei; assembly: GCA_902702965.1. Taxonomy (NCBI): domain Eukaryota; kingdom Metazoa; phylum Platyhelminthes; class Cestoda; order Diphyllobothriidea; family Diphyllobothriidae; genus Spirometra; species Spirometra erinaceieuropaei. The sequence goes on along the minus strand of CACRXP010000006.1, from coordinate 607,365 downwards.
ATGGGCTTTATTGTGCTTCCTCACTGGTAGGACGTTTCTGTTGCCGAAGCGAAACAAGGCATCAGTTGTTGTCTACTAATTGCATATCACACAAGTAGAGAGTGTGTAAAATCCAACTAATGGTCATTCATGCACATATTGCAAATTGGCCAAAGAAGGAAAAAATAAGTGCACTTGACACACGAATCATAATTGAAAATCCATCATTGACAGTGAAGTCATCTGTAATAAAGACGTCATTTGCGGAGCGAAGACACATTTTTGGGATGAATAGTTTGAATAAAACGCCATTTTCTTGTCTCTGTAAGGCTAATTCAACGAGCAGTCATGATATCGGAGAGTGCGCTGGAGTTTCCTTAGTCTGTTGGCCATAGTTATTGTCGAATTCATAGTAATTCCCAAGGCAGAATCTAAGCAGTACTAGAACTTCCTGCGTCGGTATCACAAGAGGCGTGTCACGTAAGCCTTGGTCCATGCTTTCAATTGCCAAGTCATGTTATATTGAAGAAAACAAGGCAATGACGTCAAGATGTAGGATTACATCATGATCCGTCACAAAGAATTGCTACAGTCTGAGCGCCACCTTACCTCAAGAAATGGACTCCATGAATTATGATATCACCTTTGCAATTTAGTACATTTAGTGGGCCACCGTAGTGTGAGAATAATTTTTCGGGCAAGTATTTGGATGTTGGAAGTAAACTTTGCCCTCTCTCTGCCAAATTCGATCAAAAATGTTAGCCTATAAATCTCTTAATCCGATGGATACAGTTATATAAACTTTATTGAACTTCCACATTGGTATGACGTTTCTGTTACCTATCGAAACAAGGCATCCGTTGTTGTCTACTAATTGCATATCACACAAGTAGAGAGCATGTAAAATCCAACTAATGGTCATTCATGCACATATTGCAAATTGGCTAAAGAAGGAAGAAATACATGCGGTTAACACACGGATCATAATCAAAAATATGCACTGATAAAAAATTTTGACACATAAATGCAAGCTGCACTCCGCTGGACTTAAGATTCTTTGCTAATTTTGACCTATTTCCTGCCTTACACACTCTAATGCAATTTATGCAATCTATAGTAGGAAGACCACATCAGGCAATATGCCAAAGTTGGCAAAATATCTCTTGTAAGTCGGAACTCAGGCCAAATGCCTCGAGTAAAACTGCAGCTTAACAATGAAAGCACCTAACTTACATGCCAACTCGAAAGAAGTATTGAAAGAAATATTGCGTTGACTAGAAATAACAAATTTCTTAAGAAAATAGGGGAATGCCTAAGGTACCAATCTCAATGTAAATTCCACTAGATGTCATTTGTGGAAACGTCGTCAGATTAAACATTTTAAGAAATTGACATCTCAGAATATCGGTCACTGACTACAACTTGGAAAGGAATCAGTAAATGCAATCGCAAGCAGCGTGCATTCTGCGTGACGACAGGGGTTTCCTTTTACAAAATTACGTAATTTTTGGTTGCAGTGTAGTCAGTTAAGTTCTCCGGGCTCATAACTGTCTGACCAAAGGCAAAGTTTCTGTAGTTTATGTTCATAAAAACATTCAAAATAATATACTTCCCCTTAGTGGCGAGTTTTCTGCGATCCTTCTTTGTGTAGATAGCTATTTGAGTCATATTTGTACATCCAGGTGTCACAATAAAACATTGCCATCTCTCTCTGCCGAATACGACCAACTATATTTATAAGCCTATAAATTTCGAAAACAAATGGAGGGAGGTGGCCATTCAAATGAGGTTTATTGAACTTCCGCCGAAGTATGACGTTTCTGTTGCCGAAGCGAAACAAGTCATCAATTGCTGACTACTAACTGCATTTCACACTAGTAGAGAATGTGCAAGATCTATAATCATTAATGTGCGTACTGCCAATTAGCTAAAGAAGGAAGAAACACGTGCAAATGAAAAGTGCATAATAATCGAAGTTCATTAATCATTTATAAGAGTATTTGACCAACAAGTTTAAGCTGATTTGCGTTGGATTTGAGCATTTTCGTTAATTTGGATTTACGCTCTCTACTGCAGTGACGAGAAATTGGAACAAAATTTGTGGATGCAATCGCAAACAGTGTTTTCTGCGTATCAACAGAAGTTTCCTTTCATAAAAATACTACGTAACTGTTAGCTGTAACGAAGTCAGTTAAGCACCCAGGGCTCATAAGCGACTGCGCAAGAACATCTGTTCTGTAGTTTATGTTCATAAAAGCCTTCCAAATAATATGATCTCTAATAGTAGCGAGTTGTCGGCGGGTCTTCCGTATGCAGATTGCCGTTTGGGTCCTATTCGTACACCCACCCAAACTCTAAACACAATTGCTTAAGTTAAATACTTCCGCAATGGGGGTCAGCGATATCTATGTCCCCAATCAATTGAAGAGACCTTCCCTAAAATTTCACAAGGCATAAACATGGAAAATATAATGTGTACAAAATACCGTCTCACATTTGTACACGCTCTTCAGAAAAGTACCTAGAAATGTATTCTGTTAAAAAAAATGAAAAAATGCGCGACGTATGAAATGCCACGAAAAGATGATGTTTTATAAGTTAAGTCGATCAGTTTACTTTAATTCAGCCGTTCCCTCTCGTACAAGTGCGGCTTACTAACATCCTCCAAGGTCCCAATCCAATTTGAAGGACGGATTCGGAACTGTGGGAGATGACATCTGATGGAACGTATGTCTATTATGCGATAGCAAAATAGTAGCCTCCAGCTTCGATCGAGATGAGAAATACGAGATTCACAAAATATACTCCATATCTCTCTCTGACTGACAAGGAATGGAGCCGGGGAAACCACAAATATGTACCCCTTGCAGAGTAAGAGTACACACGAAAATTGCATGCTTTAACACCAAATGACCTACAGACCCCTAATATACAGGAAATTCCTTCGTAAGAGCACTTCTGTTTGGCCTCGAACTCGTGATCACATTCCACAGGAGAGTCGCTCCGGGGAAGGACGTCTTACCCAATGCTAAATGACCAATGTTGGTGGATTCTACGCAATTCCTAGGCAGGAATTCCAGCTCAAACAACGCATTTCGCCATTCTGCGTAAGACTTCAGCCAGGAAGCCAAGAGTTCGCATGGCGTCCGCTGCATTAGACTCGGCGGCGCATTCAGCTATTCGAATTGCTTCTTCACTGCTCTGACCGTTTGGTCCCAGACCAAATGCCGATGTCGATTGAATATAATTAAAGGTCGCCAAGATCATTGTACTTCCTGCATCCAACGACCTATTTGACACACGCTGATAGTGCTCCCTGAAAAGCCACATGCATGTATTGACAAAAAAGTATATTTATTACTGCAAAGACAATTTAAACAAAAAGGGAGTGATTGCCAGTCGACTCAGCGTAAAGAATCTGTTACACTGCCTCCTCGCATTTCGTTCGTAAGATGCGCCTATATTTGGAGCCTGCTGTCTCCTTGGCCATGTACACTGCCAATGCAAAGAGAGGTTGTGGGTTTATTAAACATAAGCAAATTCATGCGTGGAGCTGAAGTACACACACCAATGCTTTTATTGTACGCGCCCTATGTCAAGCTCGGAATAAAGTACGCAAAGTGAAGCGTAGAAACATAAAAGTACTCTCATATTTTGTCGGAAGTCGTATGCAGTGTCTCCCATCGCGAACATACTTCTGCCCATTATGAATGGGGAAGGTGAGACCCGGCGTCTAACGGAGACTAGGATCATCATATTGTCGTCCAGACACGACTTGTCTGAGAGGTGTGGCTTCGGTGAATACTCTCCTCATCAGAGGGACTCCTTTTTATAGGGGGATTGCTGTCTTTATCGCCACCGCCATCGCACTGTACTGAGGAGGGCTGCGTACTTTCGTCACGTGTTGAGGTAAGGACATGAACCTGTTTAGCGCACCATTCAGACTGCAGCATGCGTGGGAATGCGGATTCGGATGGTGGTTTATTTTGCAGTGGCCGTTGGTGAGAGGCGGTACTAATCGACTTGACTTTTGATTCAGTTACGCCTCTCAGAGGATAACGCATGTTGATGGATAGGGGAGCGGATTGACGTACATTCCTCGTTGCAAGTACCAGAACATTTAAATTGATCCCTTACTTGGAAGGCATGTTGTTGAAGACAGCGATAATGTTGTGAATGTTAGGTGTAATTAGGCGCGTAAGGTGGAAGTGTTTGATTTACGAGGCCGACTGAGAATCTTCAGTGCCACAACTCCGACATGGGTATTGTCGCTGTGATATTCCATGGTTAATGTAGCTGTCAAGGATGGGGTAGATGAGAGAAGAATTGAATATGGATTTAAGTGTCATAGGATGGCTCATTATATTAAGAATAATAGATCTCATTGAGAGTCAGAAGATTGCTCTTGACGAAATGCCACACGGTGCAATAGTGTGTAAGCTTGGCAAAGTCTTACTTCAAATGGAACTCGTATCTACTGATGTGGTCGGGAAACGAATGTGTCGCCTTGTCTCAGCGTTTTTTCTGAAAATACATGCAGAGAGAGGGTGTAGCGATGAGCAATCAGCAATCAAATTGCGCATGTGTCGGTTGGAATGACTGTGACGCTTAGGCATCATCTAAGAGGAACTGTTGTGATTGCCTTTGTCTATTTGACGTGAACGTAACCGATACAATTAAAATAATTGTGGAATTTATGTATTACAAATGGTACATTAAGTATCCCTAGGTTTCGCGTTGGTGTTAATGGTGGAGACGGCGTCGGTGCTTGCGGTGGAGCTTATTTCCAATAAACCATGTAATAAGAGGAATGCCAAATGACTTCTTTTGCGAGAAGAGAAATGTTAAATCAATTTCGCAGAACAAATGGAATGCCTCCGGTCCGGGATGCATCCTACATTTCGAAGGTGTTTCATATTTTCGAATTAGAATTGCTGTCACCCAGAGTAAATATGCTCATTCACATGTACACCAACAAGTGTGACCTTGTAACGGTTGCCAACGTGACCGGTCACAAACGTAGTGGACTCCCCCGAATAAATAGCCCTTGCAGAGGCCTGAGCTGGGATTCCATGAGCTCCTTGAGGACGGTCTTTGATGTTTAAGGTCACAGTCATTCCAACCGACACACGTGCGCAGCTTGACTTCACCGAACCCACCTGACTAACTTACCGCAATGTGACGCATGAAATCTTTGATCTTACGCACTTAGCGGTTGTCGCCGTCATCGTCGTAGTTGATTCTTATTATCATATTAAAAGTGCAGGATTGAGCAGGACAGACAACCACGTCCGTTAAGTTCACGTTTTATGTTTCCACCCATCATTATTTGAAATCTTGCACAACGTTCACAACCTTCACTGGGGATTATGAAATGGAACCGTAGTCAGCGTATGCGCAAGCAACGGCTTCCAGTTGCGTATTCCGCCGCCTTGCGCTCCTTTATTCACAAGGTAGACGTTGCATATGCTGCTGTGTTGCGGTTCGTCCACAAGGGCAACTCGAAATGCTGTCGAGTCTGTGCATCGCAACGTGTTTTGCCACTGAACGGGGACACAGACACAGATCTCGTTGTGATCAGCGAGCCTAGCTCTTGCAATTTCTAAGCTGACGATTGGCTTCTGTTTCCTGATTATTGCCCGACAGCATCTAAATCAGGAAAAACACATTTCGGCCGCCGTATTATCGCAATTTACGGTGGACTGCTTAAACAAGAACCATTGATTACCGCGTGTCACTTGATCGGACACTCACAGATAAACCGAACTTCGTCCCCGCTGACTGGCAGAACTCCGAGAACTTCCGAATAGCCAGAGTTCCATTCACGACTTGTGAGTCTAGGACCTGATTCTGTAATTCACACACCTCAGTCTCAGGACTGAGTAAGTAAACCATTTAAACATCCTGAACTCTACAGCTTAATAGTCATTAGAGTAGATGCGCTTACTCATGAAATGTTAACCGAAATACTAAAATGCATTTTCAAATCGAAAAGATTACTTACGTAGGGTTATGATGTTCGTTACCGTGCAGCATACTTCCTTGCTAAATCAGTTACTTCAGGATGTCGGCTTCGAAATGAAATACTTTTCAGCCGTCTGAAAAAATTACACTGCGTAAAATGACCACTTAGTTGGTGTAAATTTTCCTTATTGATCTTTATTGTTTATATGAATCCAAATATATTTCAAAGAACCCATGCTTAAAAACATTCGTCCTTTTACACATATGCTGGAAAATTACGCTTTATTGGGATTCTGTGCTTTAAGAGTGGGTAAAATTCGGTGTAAAAAACTGCTCCAATTATAAAATGAAGTTGAACCCGACCTACCATTGAACTCAGGGTCTCCAAACCACAAGCTGTATATTTTCCCCGTATACAAAAGCATGTATTCATATGAGCCATTTAAGGGAGAGCATATTGGCTTCATAAAATTAGGCAGCGAATTTTACCCATGTAATTAAATTTACAAGCGAAATTAATAAATGCAGAGACACGATGTTTAGTGAACTGACAGTTTAGAGTCTTAAATAACCTCATATTTACACACATTTTTGTAGCAAAATGGATCCTTACGTCGGGTATAAAATTGGAAGAAGATTTAATGTTCTGCCAAATAATTAAAAAAGTAAACACTTTAGTTCATATTTTATATGAGACGTATTTGAATCTACAAGAGCATCGAAAATAAATGAAAAGGATTCATGTAACTGAATTGTCATGGAATTATGCTTCACGGAAATTAATATTACGACGCCACCTAAGTTATATCTTCGAGTCAAAAATGCATTTCAAAATTTCGTTAAATATTTTATGAGCTAATACATCTACTGTAATTCTAATAATCACGTCTAGGGGGCATGTGGCCATCACTCACTGGGTCCCATTTTGTCCGCCCGCCAGCTTGATGCTGGTCACAACGAACGCTGTGTCACAGGACACATACCACATATAATAAATATGCAGCTGACTGCATCTGGCCCGATGAACTCCTAAAGATCTGCCAATGTACTGCTAATAATGGCATGTATGGAACCCAAATGGCGGTCTACACGAAAGGCAGGCTGCCCCAGGATCACCTTGGCGAACACTACCTTTCAGTCCTTCATGTTACATACCTTGTGATTTTATAAAACAAGTACAAATTGCAGACGATATATAGGGTGGTATTCATTGCAGTGTTGACGGCGCTTAAATTACGAACTTCTCCCCGTATGATCTGCCGTGAAAGGAAATTAAAATAAAAGTGGCATGCGAACTCAAATTCCAAAAACCAGACTGGGGTCCTAATGATGAGCCGAATCCCTCGCAGCTGCGTCAGGCATTGATGAAATATCGACAAAACACGTAACACAATTTTTAGCTAGTACCTGTAGCATCGCCAGGGTAAATTATGCCGCACGCGCATAATACTGACTGCATGCTCGCAGTCTGCGAATATTACGTAGTTGCTCGGCATTAGCTGGTTGATTCCGGCCAAAATATCCATATCAACGTTTGAACTGGACCTACAATGCTTAATTACAATCGACTAACTCCACGTTGGCTGATAATTTCTAAGGAGGTTCAAAAACCGAAATTATTATAGTCGGTGAGGTAGCTGTTGTTCAGTGCCCTCTTAGAAGATATTCGCCGAAGTCCCATCGCACCATGACACTGCACTCGATTATCCACAAATTACGACTTTATGAAAAGATTAGTGGGCTGGATTAGGCACGTTAACGGGAGCCGAACATATAATGGGTCGTTTTGGACACGCCAATTTTATTATAAACGCAGTAAACAGCGGACTGAACTGGACACAAACAGTCTGTTCTTCGACACAATCCCATAGATGACACCAAGGGCATCCAAGCAGCCCCCAACCAAACACAGGCCACCCTTTTCGAGCATTGTAATTCATTCTAGGAATAGTCACGCCAAACATCGAGAGCATTTCACAGGCTAGTGAAAAAATACCATCGTCGTCATCTGTCCTTGTCTCCGAAGCACGGCCTTTGCTACCGTCTGTTTTATCAGGTCCTTGTTTCAAAATTCTGCCCTAACAGGACTCTTGCTTTGACCGGAATATAAGCACACACCCACCTTAAATCATCTCCACCAGAACTGCACTGTATTCCGTCAACGCAGGAACCAACAATATCATTTCGTTGCCATTATTGAATGCTGTTACTTTTGGCTGCATAAAATGTAATAGTACTAGGAATAAACCAGTAGCGTTAATATATATTCTCGTCTGCGCAGCAAAAAAATACGAGACGTTTCAAATGCTGCGCAAAGATGATGTCTCAAAAATTAAGTCGATCGGGGTACTTTAGGTTAGCCGTCCAATCTCTTAAATGTGCTGATCGGTAACATCCTCCAAGTTCTTAATCAATGTTGGAGGGCGTATTCGGAACTCTGAAAGATGACATCTGATGGAGCGTATGTCTGTTGTCCCATGGCAAAATGGCGGCATTCAGCTTCAACCAAGACGAGGAATACGAAAGTTACAAAATATACTCTCCTTGTTTGACAGGGAAAGAAGATGGAGAAGCCACAAAATGTCCCCTATCATGGACTAGGCAATCTGTGCTAATGTATGGATACACGCGAATTTCGTAGTTTAACATCAAATGACTTACAGACCCCTAATCTCTAAGGCATTCATTTACTAAAGCACTTATGTGTGACCTTGTCCGGTCAGATGTGGTTATGTAGCCCCTTCTGAAGTTGACAAACCCCACGGCGTGTAGTACGGGACCAGTGTTAATAAAGATGTTTACAGATGGGGCCGCGGAACCCACAGGTAATGAGGTCGAATAATTGTATGCAAAGAAAAAACTATTGGAGATTTGCGGCTGTATTTAGATTGGTTGATAAATAGTTGCGCTAACACCTAACACTAACAACTAACACTAAGCCCTTATCATGACCATACGCCCTGGCCGTTAACACTATCTCAGTCACTAGCCCTAGCCCGTAACTGCAGCTCTAAATCCTAAACCAACAGTATTGTGTCCATCACGTGGGGCTAACAGACCACATCTTACCCCTTGTCCCTCCGATCGCAGCCGACGGGAGAGTCAGTTCACTGTTCGTGGATTCAGCGCAGTACCTAGGCAGGACTTCCAGCTCACACCAGCGCATTTCGCCATTGCACGTCAAACTTCCGCCAGGAATCAAGGAGTTCGCATGCTCCCCGCTGTATTAGGTTAGCATTCAGCAATTTGAATTGCTTCTTCACTGTTCCGACTGTCTGACCCAGGTTAAATGCACATCTTGATTGAATCTTATTAAAATTCCCCATCATCATTTCACTGTCCACATTCGCCTGTCTGGTATAAATAACGAAGTGCCCATGTGACCAGCTGAAACAGTTTTTATAACTGCATGTTATTATTCTGCCTGCATCCTCCTCATTAAACCCGCATCGTCGGCTTGAACACACGGAAGCAACACATTCACACGCGGGACATGGATCAATAGGCATACCGGAATAGATGCCTTACAAAATTCTCAAAGACAAATGGAAACAGACATGGACGGTAGCCACATGCCGTGGATGCCTACTATCACAAACTTTAATAAACCGCAGAAAAGCTTGTTAATCACAGTTAAATGGTGACTGGAATGCGCACTTAACCACCTCCTGCGGGATTGGTCGAAATACCTTCAACTGGTGTAAGTGTTCGCCAGACAGAAGTTAAGAATCAAAGTCCATCAAATAGCGTTGATATTAGGTCAGTAGGACTGTCCGGGACTGCCATTTGTGGATCACGCGACATTGTCGACATCGTGATAAGAAATAACTGATTGTACGGTGGGATGGAGCTCTCTGTACGACATGCAGACAGGTGGTTTTCAAGAAGAATTTAATGCCAATGACCGCCCCTGGGCTGGACAATTTTTTGATTCCATAATTAATTCGGAGATGAGAGTATGGCTCGCACGGACGTTGATCTAGCATATGGTATATGCATGTTCGACTCACAACCCAAACCCTGAATCATCGTAGAGGGTTCTCTTCAGAAACTCCCAGAACCTAAAGGACGACTGTCTCCATATGGTTTCCTTGGACATTTTCACTTTTCTGACTAACTGATCCCACGAAAACTGCAAATGTTTTCTGAATATTATTTTAAATTCAATATCATCTTATACATCGATCTGCCTGCATCCTCCTCAAACGATAATAATAACGACAAATGCAGAGGACTAACCGACGCACAGGGGTTACTTCGAGCAGGCGTTCTCTTCAGGAACTGCCGCAACCTAAAGGACAACTGTTTCCATATAGCTGCCTTGGACATTTTTACTTTTCTGACTAACTGATCCCACGAAAACTGCAAATGTTTTTTGAATATTATTTTAAATTCAATATTATCCTAGTCATTGAGCTTCCTGCATCCTGCTCAGTTGACCATAACAACGACAAATGCAAAGGACTAACCGGAGCGCAGAGTGTACTTCGAGCAGGCGACTCCTTACTGCCAGTCTTAAGCTCCGGTCGACTTATTTGGCAGACACTTATAGTGCAATACCAGTGCTCCTTGAAATACAGCAGACATGTCTTGGCAAAAAATACATATTTATTACTGCAAAGGTATTTTAAACAAAAAGGGAGTGATTGTCAGTCGGTTCAGCACGGAATGTCTGTTACACTTGTTCCTCCAAATTTGTTCGTCGTATGCGTCCAGTCTTGGAGGCAGATCGCTCCTTGGCCATGTACACTACAAATGGAAAGAGAACATGCGCATTTAGTGGGTTTATTAAACATAAGCAAATTCATCTGGGGAGCTAAATTACCTTTACCTGCCCCCCCCCCACTACTGCTTCTATCAAACCCATTATGTCAAAATCGGAGCAAAGTATGCACATTGAAGCGTAGGAACATAAACGTACTCTCATATTTTGTTGGAAGCCGTACGCAGCGGCTTCCATTGCAGACATATTTCTGCCCATTAAGAACGGGGAAGGTGAGACCCGCTGTCTGACGGAAACTAGGATCATCATATTGTCGTCTAGCCATGTCTTGTCAGAGAGGTGTGGTTTCAGTGAATACTCGCCCCGTCAGAAGGACTCCAATTTAAAAGGGGGTTTGTCCTCGCCACCACCACCGTCGCCGCCGCCGCCGCTGCCGCCGCCGCCGCCGCCGCTCTGTACTGTCGGGAGCTGCGCCCCTTCGTCACGTGTTGAGGTAAGGACGTGAACCTGTTTAACGCACCATTCAGACTGCTCCAGGTCTGGAAAGCCGTTGTGGTATGGTGGTTAGCTTTATGGTGACTGTTCGTGAGCGTCGGTTGCATACGGCTTGGCCTTCGATGCAGTCACATGTCTCTTAGGCTGACGTATGTCATTAGAGTGGGGAGGAAGAGGTGTGATGCAACTACCTCGTTACAACTGCTTGAGCACTTAAACTGATCGCATTTTCAGACGTCATATTCGTGAAGGCAGTGCTGATTTTGTAGTTGTAAGGTCTTATGAGGCGCGTAAAGTGGAAGATTTTGAATTTAAAGTCTAGCTGAGGATATTCAATGTCACAACTCCGACAATCTCATGATGGATGTAGCTGTCAAAGACGAAGTTGATTAGAGAAGAATGGAATATAGATTTAAATGTCAGGGGATGGCTCATTATATCGAGAACAATAGATCGCATTGAGAGTCAGAATATCGGTCTTGACAAAGTGCCAGTCAGTGCAGATGTCTGCAATTTTGTCAAGACACGTATATTTCGCCTCCACCTGTTATTGCAGCTCTAGAAGGAATAACCAGAAAGTAAGACAAAACGGCCGGGAAAGCAACCGAAAAAAACGAAGAGAAAAAGAAGACGGACCGTTAAATAACTAAAAAAAAGTAGGCTTCTTCCAGAATAAGCTTCTAAAGATGTCGAAACGGAGACATCGACGACCATCCCGTCCACCATTTTAAGTTTCGTCTGTCCTACAATCATTGAAAGTTCTCAGAACCAGTTCGAGTTTGATATACCCAGTACGAACAGTAACATTGTCTCCTTTACAGGAATGGCAGATTAATATTTGCAACGTCCTCTGCCAAATGTTTCTTCTGATGTCGTCTAAACAGCTGTCAAACAAAGGAACTGCGAAATAGCATTTACCCCACAATTAGCAGCGAATAATGACACAGCGCTACACTATTTAGGGCACGACACCTCCGTGGAAAATAAAGAGGAAATCAACAGAGAGGAATATCTCATTATTCAGGGGCTCCCTGAATCATGTGCAAACACTCCGAGAGAGTGGGGTTCGAAATACATACCACTCTTCCAAGGTATATGTAATAATATTTTGGAATCCACTGAAGCAAGGGAAGGGATCAAAGCCTACCGCCTTAAAAAACGGGCATAAAATTCATCGGAATCAATACGTCTCCGGCCTCTTATAGTTGTGCTGGTCAGCAGCGAGCAAGCCAGGCTCATTCTTCCCAGGGGATTTAAAATAAAAGGTTCCAACGCAGGCGTTTTTTTCCAACCGGACCACCCGCCAGCGTAAAGACTGAAAAGTCGTCCACTAGTGCTGGGACCAAGTAAAAGGCTCAACACAGGGAGGGGGACAATTTAGTCATATAAAAACAACCAAGTAAGGCAACGCCCATCATTCTTTCACTGAGCGAGTTCGGTCCGAGAAATCGCGCAATCGACTGAAGGTGCTAATCACAATGTAACCACATGTATACCAACGCGCAGAAGTTGTTATCAAAGCTCGACGAGCCGAATATCCACCTCTGTGATCTATCCCCTGACGTAATCTCTCTAATAGAAACCTGGTTAACTCAACACGTGGACGACCGTGAGCTAACCATGCCTGACTACCAGCTGTTTAAATGGGACAGGGAAGGGCGTCATGGAGGGAAATATGGAGTAATGATATCAGACAAAACCGATAAATTTTCGTGTACTTCCGAAGTAATCCAATTGTCCATTAAAGTGCAGGGTTCACTGAGCCTCGATTTCCCGACAGCCAATCAACTGTCGAGAAAACACCACACGTCCGACGCTCGCCTGATGGAGGAGCTCGAAAAGCTGGCTACATTTCCGGATATCCTGATCATATGCGACTTTAACGTGCATCACATTGACTAGGGCTCGGTCTATAGAATTAACTAAGAGGATAAATTTGATGGTCACCATGTGAAAAAGACGCTAACACGTCACGTTTCCAGCTAGAGTGCGCTAAGGCCAACAGGCCAAATGCCTTGATCCTGTCTTTACAAAATCCTAGGACAAAACTGTTGATGTGGCATGCCTACTCCCTTCCCCTCCCCCTAGGCAAAAGTGACCACGTCGTTCTACCATGGGAGTACTTGAAGTTGGCACTCAAAGCACAGTCTCCCGGTAAGCCGAAATATGGATCACAGGACAGTAGACACCTACTGCGCCTTGATGCAGAGAGAGCCTCCTGTGATTCCTAGACCTGAGGCAACAGTACGGCATCGGACATCCGTACAGTCTGCGCCAGAAGATGGCACTTGTGCTTGGTCGGTAGTGGCAATTCGTTAGGCACGGAAGTTTAGTTACATCATTGTTAGCATTCGCAGGGGGATGGTCTAATTCTCCGCTAACAAACAGGTCGCATCATTCCCGGGGTATTATAATCAGACTGAACTCACGCTGGACGTGGACTCGCTTACACACCCACCTAGTGGGATCCGAGTGGGTTGTGGCATCACGCGTAGGGGGCGAGGTCCGATCCCGCCAGCCACCTGTGTCCTCTGCCATCTCCGGTCTTCTGGACTCTGTATTTACACCGGATCCAGGTGATGGAGGAGGGAGTGCGATAGATGTTCTGCAAGTCTACGCCAATTTTAAACTAATTCTCATACAAGTCACCTTCCCTGCTCCCACACTGCTGTGCAGCACGCGGCAGTCATCGGAGGGAACGATGGTCGAATTGCCACGTCGGAGGTTGTTATTGCCCAAGCCTGGTTCCACATGGTCCTTTCCACCCCAAAATTGGCTCCTTCAGTGTGTTAAAGGTGGAATTTTGTCAGATGGATTTGGGCCAGTAGTGTCTACTGACAAAGGAAAATAAGCCTGAAATGGCTATTTGATTCTTTCTTGCCTCTGTCAGTGTAGTTTCTCGATTACTACTGGCTCCTCCGTATGTGGTCGTCTTGTAAATGGCGGAAGCTTGACCCGCCAACGAGAATTCAATCGCTCTAAGACATGACTGGGATTAGCGTGTTTGCAGCGGATGCGGGAGAAGGGGAATGGGCAATGGCAGATTGTGTAACCCCACCTCACAGCCGGTAACCCCAGGCCCGTGTAATACCGGAATGGTCGTAATGGGGGTTTTCTGGGTAGAACATCACCGCGGAGGGGAACGAAATCAAAGTAGTAAATAACAAAAAATGATGCATTTGTGGCAGTTCGCGTCTCTGCACTCCGCCTTTTTCACGATGCCTTCCTGTACGCCTCACAGTCTTTGTCGATACGCAGCTGGGACACGCGAGGCCTGTCAATAGCCTCGCGAGCGCTCCAAGCCAATCAATGCTGTCCCCCCTCTGGTTGGCTGGCGGACGCGGAGACAGCGAAAGGCGCACACACGCGCCGCGTCGCCGCACCTCGAAGGCGGACACGGACAACAAAATTGGCTAGAGAGGGCGCTCGCGGCGATTGCCTACAGAGCCTTTGTGTACGCACTTACAAAATAGGAAGGGCTGTCCAAATCAAATCGTCTTCCCTGACTTTTGGTCGGCAATCTTTGTCTTGTCGACCACATCGCACTACCTTCGACTGATCTCCATCTAAATTCTTCCCCTTTGCCTAGATATATCAACGGCATTGAGCGCGTCAATTAAAAAGTACGCAAAGTGGTATTTGGATGAACCGTCATTTGTAAATTTGAGGCAGGCCAGGAGTCAATTGAACGAACGACAAACATAAAGAACTAACATTATGTTCCAGATAGTACAACAGTAAAAATTTACCGCGAGTAAGGCAGGTACGCACGCATGTTAAAGATGCTATGGCCCTTCTTAGATGAAAAATGCAAAAATGCAAAGGACATAGGTATTATCACATGTCTGTATCTGAACGATAAGGCAACTTGGCAATGTAGCATAAAATCTTAGGGGAAAATAAACCCACATATCCAAAGGCTATGCACAATAATAAAATACATTAATGAAATGAGTGAGTAATAGTGCTTGTTTCTTCCCCTTTCAATATGCAGGCCGTCTTCGCCGGGGTGCAGAAAATCCAGGCAACCACAGCTTGATTTTTTGACGAAAGCAGAAGGAATAACCGAATCTATAAACTCGGGGTTGATAGAATACCGCCAAGAAAGGGAACTCCTATCTAGTGTGGCAAAATGCCAATGTGGACGACAAATGTGTCGGCATTGAACAGTTTACGCTCAGACATACCAAGCAGTTTAAGGATCCGATCAAAGCAGAACTCGTCAATGTGATTAAGGCCTATTGGAGCAGACTGGAACGAACGCTCCGAACGAAAGCTCCGAGAGGGAGGACCGATGTCGGGTCGTGCAACGTGGGTCCACGTAGACGAGGTTCAATATCGTGTGTGGTTTGGCCTAGGCAGCGTTGGCCTAAAGCAAATTTGAGAAATATTCGTCGCGCATATTACGGAAGCATACTCAGTGCACCAGCTTCCCGAATAGGGAACCTGAAGGCAATCTTTCAGAAGGCGATTTAAAGTCAAAATTTAAGTAAGCTTTTGCACATAAACAGAACTTAATTTAGCTGTCTTATTAACGGTTATGCGAGGGACCACGCAAGGAAACCTACGCGGAAATTTCTTTACATTACGAGAGCAATCACCCAATCTCTTACAAACGGAGTGCCGTAAACAACCTCCTTACCCGAGCAAGAACTCACTGCTCTGACAACGAAACATGTCAAACAGCACGGAATTACTTGCTTAAACAGTTTTCCCAGAATGGGTATTCTAGATATTTGGTAAACCGATGCATGCGACGACAGGAGTTAAAAGAAATTGAAAAAGAACTAGATTCTTCTGATCAGGCGCCCAAACCAAAAACTGGCAAACACTTCCGTACATTAAGAATGTGTCCGAAATAGTTGGTAGACACCTGAGGAAGCACCAAATACATGTGGCGCACAAGCAGACGACTACACTTTGTAACCAGCTTGTACACCCTAAGGATAGGGTTGGCCATTTAAATAAGGGGGATGTCGTCTATAAGATACCATGCAACACCTTTAATGCGGTTAACTGTGATAAAACTGGGAAATCGGCCTTAACACGAATGCATGCACATAAGTTGACCGAAAAAAGACCAGACCACATGTCCTAGGTTGCCCTGCATACGTTGGAATCTGGACACAAATTCGCCTGGGACAGGACTCGCATTGTAGGTGTCTGCTCATCTAAGAAGTGTCCTGAATTTTTAGAGGTCATCCATGCTGAAAACGCATGCATCAACCGACACGTAGAATTGGATGCGGTGTAAAACAGCCTCAAGGATAAGTGGGAAAGGGTTCAACTAGTCATTTGGGAGAAATGAGTAAGTTGCGGCGTACGGAATCGATAGCGAAAGGCTATGTAAGTACATTGGGAAAAAACTAGAAAAAAAGGCCTGACACGACGGATCAAGGAGAGCGGAGAGGAAGCCGAAGGCCGAAGTTCATACTGGAATAACTCAATGCACGCGGTCTTAGAAATGCGCAAGATAACACCCAAAGGGAGAATTCCTGTGGCGTTGAATTAATAAACTAAACAAAACCTACCAAAACAAATACAGTAATTAGCCTTACATATTTAAGTCAGTGGGTTACACAAATTGTCCTTACTGGAGAAGGGTTGTATTAAAAGTCCAGCAAACCACCGTCCTTTTTTAAAGACATTTCTGCCTGTGATGCATTTTGAAAGTTCTTCTTCACCTCTCCTACTAATCCCATCAGCGATTCAGCTGTCTGGATCCAGGGCGGTCTCAGAGTTGGAAAAAGAGGTTTCCCTCCTCAAAGATGACAGAAGACGCTGCAAGCGTGGATGCGGGTCCGGTGGTCTCCGTCGGCCCTCCTATTTGCTTCCACTAACAATGCTAATCATGATTCCCAACGTCCTGCTGTAAACAGTTTGTTTAGAAATTTCCACCACTGACTGAGGTACCAAGAATAATTTAGGAAATGAACGGGGACGTCCAGCCTTACTGATGGACAAAAGACGCTGAAAGTGAGGCTACGGGTACTGTAGTCTGCGTCGCTCACAATGACAAGCCTCAGCAAGCCAAAACTCCCAGGGTCCTGTTGAAAACTGTTTATTTAAGCTCTTTCCCTCACTGACTACGAAACCCACAATAATATAAGTAATGAAAGGAATGTCTGGCCTACATTTTTACAGTATATGTAGACCAGAACCACCTGTTCCATCTTGAGGGCAGCGCGATGTGTGCTGAAGTTACTGCTGAGAAACCAAGGGTCCCACATACATGAGCGCTAACCAAGCGGTGGGGAGGACCGTGTGCATAAAAGCTAGGTTGAGGCGGAGCCCGACGCCAAGAGGGAGCCTTGCTCACACCAATACTGCCAATGGAAGAATAGATTGCAAAGTCACATGTACACCAATCGGCGTGGCCTTGTTACGGATGTCAATGTGACTACACACCCTCTCATGTGACCATACAACATGAATGGGTCATGCAAGGTCCTAGAAAGGTGCTCTCATGGTCTACTTGAGGCGTGGTAATTAATGTTGAAGGTCACGGTCATTCCAACCGACACACGTGCGCCGCTTGATTTCACTCAACCCATCTGGGGATTTTGCCATTATGTGACGCACTAAATCTGTGATGTCACGTACGTTGCAGTAGTCATCGTCGTCGTAGTTGATTTTCAATCACGTAGACGAAGTCCAGAATAGAGCAAAGCAGGTAACCTTCCTCAGCCAGTCGAATATATATTTTTCCATCCATTTTTGTTTGAAATCTTGCCCAAACTTATCAGCCCACAGTGGGGATTACCCAGAAGGTGTGAGCCTTGGGAATCGGTTTGCCAGCCAGACTATGCATGTTAACGTTATGTCCTGCATTTGATGGGTTATTTATTGCGCATACTTATGAATTCCACTGCAACAAATGTATCATTTCGGAGCGAAGCCACATTTTGGGCTGAAGATTTTGAATTAAACTTCATCTTTTACTGTCTGCAAGACTAATTCAGCGAGCAGTCCTGATATCGGGGAGTCTGGTGCAGTTCCCTTAGTCTGTTGGCCATAGTTATTGTCGAATTGGCAGTAGTTCCGGAGAAAGAGAGTCTATGCAGTTCTAAAACATCCTGCGTCGGTATCTCAACAGGTGCGTCCCGTAAGCCTTGGTCCATGCTTTTAATTACCAAGTCGTGGAGTATTGTAGAAAACAAGGCAATGACATCAAGTTGTAGGATTACGCCATGATCCGTCACAAATAATTGTCACAGTTTATTCTCAATCTTACCTCAAGAAATGAACTTAATGAAGCATGATATCACCTGTGCAATTTAGTGCATTATTTGGACCACCGCAGTGGGAGAATAATTTTTCTAGCAAGTATTTGGTTGTTGGAGGTAAACTGTGCCCTCTATCTGCCAAATACGACCAATTATATAAGCCTATAAATGTTAGCCTATAAATCTCGAAATCAAATAGATTCATTCAAATGCGCTATACTGATCTCCAAAACTGGTAGGATGGTTCTGTTGCCGAAGCGAAACGAAGCCTCAGTTGTTGTCTACTAATTGCATATCACACAAGTAAAGAGCATTTAAAATCCAACTAATGGTCATTCATGCACATATTGCAAATTGGCTAAAGAAGGAAGAAATACATGCGGTTAACACACGGATCATAATCGAAAATCTGCACTGATAAAAAATTTTGACACATAAATGCAAGCTGCACTCCGCTGGACTTGAGATTCTTTGCTAATTTTGACTTGTTTCCTGCCTTACACACTCTATTGCAATTTATGCAATCTATAGTAGGAAGACCACATCAGGCAATATGCCAAAGTTGGCAAAATATCTCTTGTAAGTCGGAACTCAGGCCAAATGCCTCTAGTAAAACTCCAGCTTAACAATGAAAGCACCTCACTTACATCCCAACACGAAAGAAGTATTGAAAGAAATATTGCGTTGGCTAGAAATAATAAGTTTATTAAGATAATAGGGGAATGCCTAAGGTACTAATCCCAATTTAAATTCCACTAGAGTTCGTTTGTGGGAACATCGTAAGATTAAGCATTTTTAGAAGCTGACATCTCCTAATATCGGTCAGTTACTAAAACTTGGATTAGAATAAGCAAGTGCAATCGCAAGCAGCGTGTATTCTGCGCGTCATCAGAAGTTTACTTTCACATAATTATGTGATTTTTCGTTGCAGTGAAGTCAGTTAAGTTCTCCGGGCGTATTATTGACTGTCTAAAGGCAGAGGTTCGGTAGTGTATGTTCATAAAAATCTTCAACATAATATAATTCCCAGTAGTGGACAGCTGACTGCGGTTCTGCTCCGTGTAGTTAGCCGTTTGGTTTATATTCGTACACCCACGGTGTCGGAATAAAATATTGCCCTCTCTCTCTGCCAAATACGACCAAATCTATTCTTTAGCCTAAAAATTTGGAAAAGAAATGGAGGCATGTGGGCATTGAAATGAGGTTTATTGAACTTCCACTCTGGTAGGACGTTTCAGTTGCAGAAGCGAGACAAAGCATCGGTTGCTGACTACTAAATGCCATTCACACTAGTAGAGAATATATAAGATCTTTTGTTAATCATTTGTGTACTGCAAACTGGCTAAAGATGGAAGAAGAATGTGCACATGGCGACTGCATACTAATCGAAGTTCATGAACCATTCATAAGAGGACTTGACCCACACGTTTAAGCTGATTTGCGTTGGATTTGAGCATTTTCGTTAATTTGGATTTACGCACTCTACAGAAGTGATTACTAATCGGAACAGAATTAACGGATGCAATCTCAAGCAGTGTTTTCTGCGTATTAGCAGACATTTCCTTTCATAAAAATACTATGTGACCTGTAGCTGTAATGGAGTCAGTTAAGTAGCCAGGTCTCACAATCGGCTGCGCAAAGACATCTGTTCTGTAGTTTCTGTTCATAAAACCTCCCACATAATATGATCTCCAGTAGTGACGAGTTGTCGGCAATTTTTCTGTATGGAGATGGCTGTTTGGGTCCTATTCGTACACCGACCCAAACTCTAAACACAATTGCTTCAGGTAAATACTTCCGCAATGGGGGTCAGCGATATCTATGTCCCTGATCAATCGGAGAGACTTTTCCTAAAGTTTCACAAGTCATAAACACAGAAAATTTGGTGTGTACAAAATTTCGTTTCAGATTTGTACACGTCTTTTTGAAAAAGTGCCTAGAAATAGATTCTGTTAAAAGAAAATGAAAAAATACACGACGTATGAAATGCTACGAAAAGATGATGCCTCATTGGTTAAGTCGATCAGTTTACTTTAATTCGGCCGTCCGCTCTCGTACAATTGTGGGTTACTAACATCCTCCCAGGTCTTAATCCAGTTAGGAGAACGGATTCGGAACTGTGGGAGATGACATCTGATGGAACGTATGTCTATTGTGCCATAGCAAAATGGTGGCATCCGGCTTCGATCGAGATGAGAAATACCAGATTCACGAAATATACTTTCTATCTCTCTCAGATTGACAGGTGATGGAGATGGAGAAGCCACAAAAATGTCATCTATCATGGCCTAGGTGAGACCTGGCGTCTAACGGAGACTAGGATCATCATATTGTCGTCTAGCCATGACTCTTTTGGGAGGTGAGGTTTCAGTGAATATCCTCCTCATCAGAGGGATTCCTTTTAAGAGGGGGATTGTTATCTTCATCGCCACCGCCATCGCACTGTACTGAGGAGGGTTGCGTACTTTCGTCACGTGTTGAGGTAAAGACTCGAACCTGTTTAGCGCACCATTCAGACTGCAGCATGCGTGGGAATGCGGATTCGGACGGTGGTTTGTTTTGCAGTGGCCGTTGGTGAGAGGCGGCATTAAACGACTTGACTTTTGATGCCATTACGCCTCTCAGAGGATAAGGCATGCTGCTGGATAGCAGAGGGGAGATGATTGACGTACATTCCTCGTTGCAAGTACCAGAACACTTAAATTGATCCCTTACTTGGAAGGCATGTTGTTGAAGATAGCGATAATGTTGTGAATGTAAGGTGTAATTAGGCGCGTAAGGTGGAAGAGTTTGATTTACGAGGCCGACTGAGAACCTCCATGCCACAACTCCGACATGGGTATTGTCACTGTGATATTCCATGGTTAATGTAGCTGTCAAGGATGGGGTAGATGAGAAAAGAATTGAATATGGACTTAAGTGTCATAGGATGGCTCATTATATCAAGAATAATAGATCTCATTGAGAGTCAGAAGATTGCTCTTGACAAAATGCCACACGGTGCAATTGTCTGTAAGCGTGGCAAAGTCTTACTTCAAATGGAACTCGTATCTACTGATGTGGTCGGGAAACGGATGTGTCGCCTTGTCTCAGCGTTTTTTCTGAAAATACATGCAGAAAGAAGGTGTAGCGATGAGCACTTAGCAACCAAGTTTTGAATGTGTCGGTTGGAATGACTGTGACGCTTAGGCATAATCTAAGAGGAACTGTTGTGATTGCCTTTGTCTATTTGTCTTGAACGTAACCGATACAATTAAAATAATTGTGGAATTTATGTATTACAAATGGTACATTAAGTATCCTTAGGTTTCGCGTTTGGTGTTAATGGTGGAGACGGCGTCGGTGGTTGCTGTGGAGCTTATTTTCAATAAACCATGTAATAAGAGGAATGCCAAATGACTTCTTTTGCAAGAAGAGAAATGTTAAATCAATTTCGCAGAACAAATGGAATGCCTCCGGTCCGGGATGCATCCTACATTTCGAAGGTGTTTCATATTTTCGAATTAGAATTGCTGTCACCCAGAGTAAATATGCTCATTCACATGTACACCAACAAGTGTGACCTTGTAACGGTTGCCAACGTGACCGGTCACAAACGTAGTGGACTCCCCCGAATAAATAGCCCTTGCAGAGACCTGAGCAGGGATTCCATGAGCTCCTTGAGGACGGTGTTTGATGTTTAAGGTCACAGTCATTCCAACCGACACACGTGCGCAGCTTGACTTCACCGAACCCACCTGACTAACTTACCGCAATGTGACGCATGAAATCTTTGATCTTACGCACTTAGCGGTTGTCGCCGTCGTCGTCGTAGTTGATTCTTATTATCATATTAAAAGTGCAGGATTGAGCAGGACAGACAACCACGTCCGTTAAGTTTACGTTTTATGTTTCTACCCATCAATATTTGAAATCTTGCACAACGTTCACAACCTTCACTGGGGATTATGAAATGGAACCTTAGTCAGCGTATGCGCAAGCAACGGCTTCCAGTTTCGTATTCCGCTGCCTTGCGTTCCTTTATTCACAATTTAGACGTTGCATATATTGCTGTGTTGCCTTTCGTCCACAAGGGCAACTCGAAGTGCTGTCGAGTCTGTGCATCGCAACGTGTTTTGCCACTGAACGGGGACACAGACGCAGATCTCGTTGTGATCAGCGAGCCTAGCTCTTGCAATATCTAAGCTGACGATTGGCTTCTGTTGCATGATTATTGCCCGACAGCATTTAAATCAGGAAAAAGCACATTTCGGCGGCCGTATTATCGCAATTTACGGTGGACTGCTTAAAAAAGAACGATTGATTACCGTGCGTCAATTGATCGGACACTCACAGATAAACCGAACGTCGTCCCCGCTGAATGGCAGAACTCCGAGAACTACCGAGTAGCCAGAGTTCCATTCACGACTTGTGAGTCTAGGACCTGATTCTGTAATTCACTCACCGCAGTCTCAGGACTGAGTAAGTAAACCATTTAAACATCCTGAACTCTACAGCTTGGTAGTCATTAGAGTAGATGCGCTTACTCATGAAATGTTAACCGAAATACTGAAATGCATTTTCAAGTCGAAAAGATTACTTACGTAGGGTTATGATGTTCGTTACCGTGCAGCATACGTCCTTGCTAAATCAGTTAATTCAGGATGTGGGCTTCCAAATGAAATACTTTTCGGCCGTCTGAAAAAAATTACACTGCGTAAAATGACCACTTAGTTAGTGTAAATTTTCCTTATTGATTGTTAGTGTTTATATAAATCCAAATATATTTCAAAGAACCCATGCTTAAAAACATTCGTCCTTTTACACATATGCTGGAAAATTACGCTTTATTTGGATTCTGTGCTTTAAGAGTGGGTAAAATTCGGTATAAAAGACTGCTCCAATTATAAAATGAAGTTGAACCCGACCTACCATTGAACTCAGGGTCTCCAAACCACAAAATGTATATTTTCCTCGTATACAAAAGCATGCATTCATATGAGCCATTTAGGGGAGAGCATATTGGCTTCATAAAATTGGGCAGCGAATTTTACCCATGTAATTAACTTTACAAGCGAAATTAATAAATGCAGAGACACGATGTTTAGTGAACTGACAGTTTAGAGTCTTAAATAACCTCATATTTACACACATTTTTGTAGCAAAATGGATCCTTACGTCAGGTATAAAATTGGAAGAAGATGTAATGTTCTGCCAAGTAATTAAAAAAGTAAACACTTTAGTTCATGTTTTATATGAGACGTATTTGAATCTATAAGAGCATCGAAAATAAATGAAAAGAATTCATGTAACGGAATTGTCATGGAATTATGCTCCACGGAAATTAATATTACGACGCTACCTAAGTTATATCTTCGAGTCAAAAATGCATTTCAAAATTTCGTTTAATATTTCATGAGCTAATACATCTACTGTAATTCTAATAATCACGTCTAGGGGGCATGTGGCCATCACTCACTGGGTCCCATTTTGTCCGCCCGCCAGCTTGATGCTGGTCACAACGAACGCTGTGTCACAGGACACATACCACATATAATAAATATGCGGCTGACTGCATCTGGCCTGATGAACTCTTAAAGATCTGCCTATGTACTGCTAATAATGGCATGTAGGGAACCCACATGGCGGTCTACACGAAAGGCGGGCTGCCCCAGGATCACCTTGGCGAACTCAACCTTTCAGTCCTTCATGTTACACACTTTGCGATTTCATTAAAATAAGTACTAAATGCAGACTATATATAGGGTGGTATTCCTTGCAGTGTTGACGGCGCTTAAATTACGAACTTCTTCTTGTATGATCTGCCATGTAAGGAAATTAAAATAAAAGTGGCATGCGAACTCCAATTCCAAAAACCAGACTGGGGTCCTAATGATGAGCCGAATCCCTCGCAGCTGCGTCAGGCATTAATGAAATTTTGACGAAGTACTTGTCACAACTTTTAGCAAGTTCCTGTAGCGTCACCAGGGTAAATTATGCAGCACGCGCATACTACTGACTGCATGCTCGCAGTCTGCGAATATTACGTGGTTGCTCGGCTTTAGCTGGTTGATTCCGGCCAAAATATCCATATTAACATTGGAACAGGACCTACTTAGGAAGAATTCTCCCTCAGACTGAAGCCCCATCGCACCACCACACTGCACTCGAATATCCACAAATTACGACTTTATGAAGAGATTAACGTGTTGGATCAAGCACGTTATCAGAAGCGGTGCAGGTAGTGGGTCTTGTCAGAAACGCCAATTCTAGTAAAAACGCAGTAAACAACGGACTGAACTGGGCACAAACAGTCTGTTCTTCTACACAATCCCCGAGACGGCACCAAGGGCATCCAAGCAACCCCCAACGAAACACAGGTCACCCTTTTCAAGCATTGTAATCCAATGTCGGAATAGTCACGCCAACCATTGGGAGAATTTTAAAGAGTAGTGGAAAAATACAATCGCCGCCAACTGTCCTTGTCTCCGAAGCACGGCCTATGCTACCGGCTGTTTTATCAGGTCCTTGTTCCAATATTCTGCCCTAACAGGACTCTTGCTTAAACCGGAATATAAGCACACACCCATCTTAAATCATCTCCATCAGAACCGCAATGCATTCCGTCAACGCAGGAACCAACAATATCATTACATGGCCATTATTGAATGCTGTTACTTTTGGCTGCATAAAAGGTAATAGTACTAGGAAAAAAACCAGTAGCGTCAATATACATTCTCGTCTAAGCAGCAAAAAAATACGAGACGTTTCAAATGCTCAGCAAAGATGATGTCTCAAAAATTAAGTCGATCGGGGTGCTTTAGGTTAGCCGTCCAATCTCTTAAATGTGCTGATCGGTAACATCCTCCATGTTCTTAATCAATGTTGGAGGGCGTATTCGGAACTCTGAAGGATGACATCTGATGGAGCGTATGTCTGTTGTCCCATGGCAAAATGGAGGCATTCAGCTTCAACCTAGATGAGGAATACGAAATTTACAAAATATACTCTCCTTGCTTGACAGGGAAAGAATATGGAGAAGCCACAAAATGTCACCTATCATGGACTAGGCAATCTGTGCTAATGTATAGATACCCGCGAATTGCGTAGTTTAGCATCAAATGAATTACAGACCCCTAATCTCTAAGGAATTCATTTATTAAAGCACTTATGTGTGACCTTGTCCGGTCAGGTGTGGTTATGTAGCCCCTTCTGAAGTTGACAAACGCAACGGCGTGTAGTACGGGACCAGTGTTAATAAAGATGTTTACAGATGGGGCCGGGGAACCCACAGGTAATGAGGTCGAATAATTGTACGCAAAGAAAAAGCTATTGGAGATTTGCGGCTGTATTTAGAATGGTTAAGAAATAGTTGCGCTAACACCTAACACTAACAACTAACACTAAGCCCTTACCATGACCCTACGCCCTGGCCGTTAACACTATCACCATCACTAGCCCTAGCCCGTAACTGCAGCTCTAAATCCTAAACCAACAGTATTGCGTCCATCACGTGGGGCTACCAGACCACATCTTACCCCTTGTCCTTCAGATCGCAGCCGACGGGAGAGTCAGTTCACTCTTCGTGGATTCAACGCAGTACCTAGGCAGGACTTCCAGCTCACACCAGCGCATTTCGCCATTGCACGTCAGACGTCCGCCAGGAATCAAGGAGTTCGCATGCTCCCCGCTGTATTAGGTTGTCATTCAGCAATTTGAATTGCTTCGTCACTGTTCCGACCGTCTGATCCCAAGTTAAATGCAAATGTTGATTGAATCGTATTAAAATTCCCCATTATCATTTCATAGTCCACATTCCCCTGTCTGATACAAATAACGACGTGCCCATGTGACCAGCTAAAACGCTTTTTTATAACTATATGCCATTATTCTGCCTGCATCCTCCTCATTAAACCCGCATCGTCGGCTTCAGCACACGGAAGCAACACACTCAGAGGTGGGACATGGATCAATAGGCATACCGGAGTAGATGCCTTGCAAATTTCTCAAAGACAAATGGAAACAGACATTGACGGTAGCCACATGCCGTGAATGCCTACTAGCACAATCTTTAATCAACCACAGAACAGCTTGTTAAGCACAGTTAACAGGTAGCTGAAATGCGAATTCAACTACTTCATTCAGCATTGGTCGACAGACCTTCAGCTGGTGTTAGGGTTTGTCAGAGAGAAGTTAAGAATCAAAATGCATCAAAGAGTTTTGACATTAGGTCAGTAGGACTGTCAAGGACTGCCATTTGTGGGTCATGCGACATTGGTTAGAACCGATCGGAAATAACTGATTGTACGGTGAGATGGAGCGGTTTGCCAGACATGCAGACAGGTGGTTTTCAAGAAGAATTTAATGCCAATGACCGCCCCTGGGCTGAACACTTTTTTGATTCCATAATTAATTCGGAGATGAGAGTATGGCTCGCAGTGACGTTGATCTAGCATATGGTATATGCATGTTCGACTCACAACCCAAACCCCGAATCATCGTAGAGGGTTCTCTTCAGAAACTACCAGAACCTAAAGGACGACTGTCTCCATATGGTTTCCTTGGACATTGTCACTTTTCTGACTAACTGATCCCACGAACACTGCAAATGTTTTTTGAATATTATTTTAAATACAATATCATCTTAGACATCGATCTGTCTGCATCCTCCTCAAACGATAATAATAACGACAAATGCAGAGGACTAACCGACGCACAGAGGTTACTTCGAGTAGGCGACTCCTTACTGCCTGTCTTAAGCTCCGGTCGACTTATTTGGCAGACACTTATAGTGTAATACCAGTGCTCCTTGGATTGCAGCAGACATGTCTTGGTATAAAATGCATATTTATTACTGCAAAGGTATTTTAAACAAAAAGGAAGTGATTGTCAGTCGGTTCACCACGGAGAGTCTGTTACACTTGCTCCTCCAAATTTGTTCGTCGGATGCGTCCAGACTTGGAGGCAGATCTCTCCTTGGCCATGTACACTGCAAATGGAAGGAGAACATGCGCATGTAGTGGGTTTATTCAACACAAGCAAATTCATATGGGGAGCTAAATTACCTTTACCCCCCTCCACTACTACTGCTTCTATCAAACCCATTATGTCAAAATCGGAGCAATGTATGCACATTGAAGCGTAGAAACATAAACCTACTCTCATATTTTGTCGGAAGTCGTACGCAGCGGCTTCCATTGCAGACATATTTCTGCCCATTAAGAACGGGGAAGGTGAGACCCGCTGTCTGACGGAGACTAGGATCATCATATTTTCGTCTAGCCATGACTTGTCAGAGAGGTGTGCTTTCAGTGAATACTCGCCCCGTCAGAAGGACTCCAATTTATAAGGGGGTTTGTCCTCGCCACCACCACCGTCGTCGCCGCCGCCGCCGCCGCCCTGTACTGTCGAGAGCTGCGTCCTTTCGTCACGTGTTGAGGTAAGGACGTGAACCTGTTTAACGCACCATTCAGACTGCTCCAGGTCTGGAAAGCCGTTGTGGTATGGTGGTTAGCTTTGCGGTGACTGTTCGTGAGCGTCGGTTGCATACGGCTTGGCCTTCGATGCAGTCACATGTCTCATAGGCTGACGTATGTCATTAAAGTGGGAGGAAGAGGTGTGATGCAACTACCTCGTTACAACTGCGGGAGCACTTAAACTGATCGTTTTTTAGACGGCATGTTGGTGAAGGCAGTGCTGATTTTGTAGTTGTAAGGTCTTATGAGGCGCGTAAAGTGGAAGATTTTGATTTTAAAGTCTAGCTGAGAATATTCAATGTCACAACTCCGACAAATTCATGATGGATGTAGCTGTCAAAGACGAAGTTGATTAGAGAAGAATGGAATCTAGATTTAAGTGTCAGGGGATGGCTCTTTATATCGAGAACAAAAGATCGCATTGAGAGTCAGAATATCGCTCTTGACAGAGTTTCAGTCAGTGCAGATGTCTGTAATTTTGTCAAGACGCGTATATGTCGCCTGTACCTGTTACTGCAGCTCTAGAAGGAATAACCAGCAAGTAAGATTAAACGGCCGGGAAAGAAACCGAAAAAAACAAAGAGAAAAAGAAGACGACCCGTTAAATGACTAAGAAAAATGTAGGCTTCTTCCAGAATATGCTTCTAAAGAGGTCGAAAAGGAGACATCGACGACCGTCCCGTCCACCACGTTAAGTGCCGTGTATCCTAAAATCATTGAAGGTTCTTAGAAGCAGTTCGAGTTTGATATACCCAGTATGAACAGTAAGATTGTCTCCTTTATAGGAATGGCAGATTAATATTTGCAACGTCCTCTGCCAAATGTTTCTTCTGATGTCGTCTAAACAGCTGTCAAACAAAGGAACTGCGAAATAGCATTTACCCCACAATTAGCAGCGAATAATGACACAGCGCTACACTACTTAGGGCACGACACCTCCGTGGAAAATAAAAAGGAAATCGAGAGAGAGGAATATCTCATTATTCAGGGGCTCCCTGAATCATGTGCAAACACTCCGAGAGAGTGGGGTTCGAAATACATACCAATCTTCCAAGGTATATGTAATAATATTTTAGAATCCACTGAAGCAAGGGAAGGGATCAAAGCATTCCGCCTAAGAAAACGGGCATAAAATTCATCGGAGTCAACACGTCTCCGGCCTCTTATATTTGTGCTGGTCAGCAGCGAGCAAGCCAGGCTCATTCTTCCCAGGGGATTTAGAATAAAAGGTTCCAACGCAGGCGTTTTTTTCCAACCGGACCACCCGCCAGCGTAAAGACTGAAAAGTCGTCCACTAGTGCTGGGACTGAGAAAAAGGCTCAACACAGGGAGGGGACAATTTAGCCATATAAAAACAACCAGGTAAGGCAACGGCCATCATTCTTTCATTGAACGAGTTCGCTCCGAGAAATCGCGCAATCAACTGAAGGTGCTAATCACAATGTAAACACATGTATGCCAACGCGCAGAAGTTGTTATCAAAGCTCGACGAGCCGAATATCCACCTCTGTGATCAATCCCTGTCGTTATTCCTCTAATAGAAACCTGGTTGACTCCACACGTGGACGACCGTGAGTTAACCATGCCTGACTGCCAGCTGTTTAGAAGGGACAGGGAAGGACGTCAGGAAGGAGGAGTACTCACATATGGGAAACATGTAGTAATGATATCGGACAAAAACGATACATTTTCGTGTACTTCCGAGGTAATCCAATTGTCTATTAAAGTTCAGGGTTCAGTGAGCCTCGATTTCCGACTCTCCTCTGGTGGAGGAGCTCGAACAGTTGGCTACATGGCCGGGTATCTTGATCATGGATGATTTTAACGCGCCTAACATTGACCACAACTCAGCCCGGTAGGATCCCTGTTGGTAGTCCTCCCGGTACTGAAATCGCCTGGCTCCCTAACTTACGGGACCGGTGGTAATGGGGGATATACGGGTGGAGCACTTGTGTGCAGGCGTCAATGACGTTTATAGTGTATGCCCCGAATTGATGCCCCTGCTAAAGTCGTAGCCAAAATTAGATATAGCGAAAAATGAAAGAAATATATAAAAACGAACGTGGATACTGAGTACGGTCTGCGGAATGAATGCTTCCTAGCTCCAGATTGGGTTGTGCGTTCCTGATCTTCCGAAAATAATAATTTATTGCCACTAAGGTCACATGTATGTTAGAAACTGAAGCAGTAGTTGTGTGCTAGACGGGAATGTTGTAGTAAGCAATGTGTAGAACAATTAGCCGGGAGAGCTACCAACAGGGATCCTACCCTCAGCCCGCACAAATAGCTCGGAACATACTTTTGATGGTCACCTTGTAAACAAGACGTTGAAATTATTTTCCACTCAACACGTCACGTTTCCAGCTAGAGTGCGCTAAGGCCAAAAGGCCAACTGCATTGATCCTGCATTTGCGAAATCCTAGGACAACACTGATCACGTGGCATGTCTACTCCCCTCCCCCTAGGCAAAAGTTACCACGTCGTTCTACCAGCGGAGTACTTGAAGTTGGTACTCAAACCAAAATCTCCCGGTAAGCCGAAATATGGATCACAGGACAGTGAACACCTACTGCGTCTTGATGCAGAGAGAGTCTCCTGTGCTTCCTAGACCTGAGGCAACAGTACGGCCTCGGAAATTTGTACTGGGCATCAGGGTTACAGTTGTTGAACGGTGATATCTGTCACCCTCTAATATCGCAATGCCATTGGCCAGTCTATAGATGACATATCTGCCAGATTGCTGTTAGCCCTCGCCAGAAGATGGCCCCTGTGTTTGGTCGGTAGTGGCAATTCGTTAGGCACGGAAGTTTAGTTACTTCATTGGTAGCATTCGCAGGAGGATGGTTTCACTCTCCACTAACAAACAGGTCGCATCATCATCGGGGTATTATAACCAGATTGGAATCACGCGCGACGTGGCCTCTCTGGCACACCTGCCTAGTGGGATCCGAGTGGGGTGTGGCTTCACGCGTAGGGGTCGAGGCCTGGCCCAGCCAGCCACCTGTGTCCTCTGCCACCTCGGGTCTTCTGGACTCTGTATTGACACCGGGCCCAGGTGGTGGAGGAGGGAATGCGATAGATGTTCTGCAAGTCTACACTAATTTTAAACTAATTCTCACACAAGTCACCCTCCCTGCTCCCACACTGCTGTGCAGCACACGACAGTCATCGGCGGGAACGATGGTCGAATTGCCACGTCGGAGGTTGTTATTGCCCAAGCCTGGCTCCACATAGTCCTTTCCACTCCAAAATTGGCTCCTTCAGTGTAGTTGAGGCAGAATTTTGTCAGATGTCTTTGGTCCAGTAGTATCTATTGACGTAGGAAACTAAGCCCGTTATGGCCATTTGATACTTTCTTGCCTCTGTCAGTGTAGTTTCTCGATTACTGCTGGCTCCTCCCTCTGTGCCCGTCTTGTAAATAACGGAAGGTCGACCCCTCAGCGAGAATGCAGTCGCTCTACGACATGACTGGGAGTAGCGTGTTTCATTTGCGATTTATGTCTTTTGCAGTGGATGCGGGTGAAGTGAATGGGCAATTATAGGTTGTGTAACCCCAGCATTGCGTAATGCGGGAAGGGTGGTCATAGGAGTTTTACGGGTGGAATATCACCGCGGAGGGGAACGAAATGAATGTGACAAATAACAAATAAATAATGGATTTCCGTTTACATTTTCCCCTTCGCCTGGATATATCAACGGAATTGAGCGCGTCAGATGAAAAGTAGACAAAGTGGCATTTGAATGAACCGTCATTTGTAAATTTGAAGCAGGCCAGAAATCAATAAAACGACCGACGAACTTAAAGAGCTAACATTTTGTTCCAAACAGTGCAACGGTAAAAATTTACCGCAAGTTAGCTAGGTACGCACGCATGTTAAAGATGTTATGGATCTACACACTAGTGAATAGAAAAAATGCAAATGGCATATGTATGATCGCATGTTTGAATCTGCATGATAAGGCAACTTAGAAATGTAGCATAAAGTCTTAGGGAAAAATAAACCTACATATCCAAAGGCTATGCACAATAGTAAAGTGCATTAATGGACTGAGTTAGTAATAGAGCTTGTTTCTTGCCCTTCCAAAATACAGACCATCTTCTCCGGCTTGCAGAAACGTCAGGACACCGCAGCTTGATTTTCTGACGAAAGCAGAACGAATAACTGAATCTATCAACTAGGGGTTGATAGAATACCGCCCAGCAAGTAGACCTCTATCCAGTTTGGCAAACTGACAATGTGAACGCCAAATGTTTCGGCATTGAACAGTTTACGATCAGACATACCAAGCAGTTTAAGGATCTGATCATGGCAGAACTCATCAATGGGATTAAGGCCTATTGGAACAGACTGAGACTAACCCTCCGAACGAAAGCTCCGAGAGGGAGGACCGATGTCGGGTCGTGCAATGTGGGTCCACGTAGACGAGGTTCAATATCGTAAGTGGTTTGGCCTAGACAGCACTGGCCCAAAGCAAGATTGGGAATTATTCCTGGCGCATATTACGGAAGCATGCTTGGTGCACCAGCTTCCCGAATGGGGAACCTGAAGGCATTCTTTCAGAAGGCGATTTAAAGTCCACATTTAAGCAAGCTTTTGCACATAAGCAGAACTTAGTTTAGCTGTCTCATTAACTGCTACGCGAGGGACCACGCAAGAAAACCTACGCGGAAATTCTTTTACACTATGAGAGCAATCACCCGACCTATCACATACGGAGTGCCGTGGACAGCCTCCTTAACTGAGCCAGAACTCACTGCTCTGACAACGAAACATATCAAACAGCCCGGAATTATTTGTTCAAACTGTTTTCCCAGAATGGGTATCCTAGACATTTTGTACACCGATGGATGAGACGACAGGAGTTAAAAGAAAATGAAAAGCAACTAGATTGTTCTGATCAGGCACCCAAACCAAAAACTGGCAAACGCTTCCGTATATTAAGAATGTGTCCGAAATAATTGAAAGACACCTTAGGAAGCACCAAGTACATGTGGCGCACAAGCAGACGACTACACTATGTAACCAGCTTGTACACCCTAGGGATAGGGTTGACTATTCAGATAAGAAGCAAGTCATCTATAAGATACCATGCAACACCTTTAATGCGGTTAACTGTTATCAAACTGGGAAATCGGCCTTTATGCGAATACACGCAAATCATTTGTCCGTAAAATGGCGAGATCACATGTCCTTGGTTGCCCTGCATACGTTGGAACCTGGACACAAATTCGCCTGGGACAGGACTCGCACTGTATGTGTCTGCTCATCTAAGAAGGACCATGAATTTTTAGAGGCCATTCATTCTGAAAACGTATGCATCAACTAACGCGTAGAATTGGATGCGGTATACAACAGCCTCAAGGATAAGTGGGAAAGACATTGGCCAATCAGAACATTACGCCAGCAGGAGTGACAGGGCAAAGTACACTTTTAGGCATGTTTCAATGTTAACAGTTTTGAACACTTACTTCACGTCTGAGGACTATTTGGGGAACCAAAGTCAAAACTTTACAATAAAACCTATTTATATTTCCCAAAGAGCTTATTTCTCCCAAATAAAGAAGTAAATAAGTTTGAAAACAGAAACCGTTTGGAGTTGTCGAGAGAGCCGCACGTTTGTGTAATAAGCGAGACGAAATAAACCAAAATGCAGCCGACGATACTTATAGTACACGTTAATTGGTGAGTACCGACAGACCACAAAGGGTTTAACTAGTTATTTGGGAGAAATAAGTAAGTTGCGGCGTACGGAATGGATAGCGAAAGGCTATGCAAGTACATTGGGAAAAAACTAGGAAATAAAGGCCTGACACGACGGATCAAGGAGATAACACCCAAATGAAGAATTCCTGTGGCTATGAATTAATAAACTAAACAGAGCCTACCAAAACAAATACTGTAATTAGCTATGCATATGTAACTCAGTGGGTTACACCAACTGTCCTTACTGGAGAATGGTTGTATTAAAAGTCTAGCAAACTACCGTCCTTTTTTAAAGACATTTCTACCTGTGATGCACTTTGAAAGATCTTTTTCAGCTCTCCTACTAATCCCACCAGCGATTCAGCTGTCTGGATCCAGGGCGGTCTCGGAGTTGGAAAAAGAGGTTTCTCTCCTCAACGATGACAGAAGACGCTGAAGGCGTGGATACGGTTCCGGCAGTCGCTGTCGCCCCTCCCATCTCCTTCCACTAACAAGGTTAATCATAATTCTCAAAGTCCTGCTGCAAACAGTTTTTTTAGAATTTTCCACCACTGACTGGGGGACCAAGAATAATGTAAGAAATGAACGGGGACGTCCAGCCTTACTGATGGCAAAAAAGACGCTGAAGCCGTGGATACGGGTCCTGTAGTTTTTGTTGCTTACCCTGACAAGCCTCCCTGGGTCATGAAGCAAACTCTTTTCCCACTGACTGCGAAACCCATAATACTATTAGGAATGAAATGAATGTCTGGCCTATATTTTTACAGTATATGTAGACCAGAACCACCTGTTCCATCTTGAGGGCAGCGCGATGGGTGCTGAAGTTACTGCTGAGAAACCAAGGGCCCCACAGACAAGAGCGCTAACGAAGCGGTAAGGAGAACCGTGTGCATAAAAGCTAGGTGGAGGCGGAGCCCGAGGCCAAGAGGGAGCCTTGCTCACACCAATACTGCCAATGGAAGAATAGATTGCAAAGTCACATGAACACCAATCGCCGTGGCCTTGTTACGGTTGTCAATGTGACCACACACCCGCTCATATGACCATCCAACATGAATGGGTCTTGCAAGGACCTAGAAAAGTGCTCTCATGGTCTACTTGAGGCGTGATAATTAATGTTGAAGGTCACGGTCATTCCAACCGACACACGTGCGCCGCTTGATTTCACTCAACCCATCTGGGGATTTTACCATTATGTGACGCAGTAAATCCGTGGTGTCACGTACGTTGCAGTAGTCATCGTCGTCGTAGTTGATTTTGAATCACGTAGACGAAGTCCAGAATTGAGCAAAGCAGATGACCACGTTCAGCAAGTCGAATATATATTTTTCCATTCATTTTTATTTGAAATCTTACCCAACGTTATTAGCCTACATCGGGAATTATCCAGAAGGTGTGAGGCTTGGGAAACGGTTTGCCAGCCAGACTATGCATTTTAACATTATGTCGAGCATTTGATGGGTTATTTATTGCGCATGATTATGAATTCCACTGCAACAAAGGTGTCATTTGCGGAGCGAAGCCACATTTTGGGCTGAAGATTTTGAATAAAACCTCATCTTCTACTCCCTGCAAGACTAATTCAGCGAGCAGCCCTGATATCGGGGAGTCTGGTGCAATTCCCTGAGTCTGTTGGCCATAGTTATGTTCGAATTGGCAGTAGTTCCGGAGAGAAAGAGAGTCTATGCAGTTCTAAAACATCCTGCGTCGGTGTCTGAACAGGTGCGTCTCGTAAGCCTTGGTCCATGCTTTTAATTACCCAGTTGTGGTGTATTGAGGAAAACAAGGCCATGACATCAAGTTGTAGGATTACACCATAATCCGTCACAATTAATGGCCACAGTTTACGCGCCATCTTACCTCGGGAAATGGACTCCATGAATTATGATATCATCTGTGCAATTTCGTGCGTTCATCAGATAACCGTAGTAGGAGCATAATGTTTCTGGCAAGTATTTTGATTTTGGAGGTAAACTATGCCTCTATCTGCCAAATACGACCAATTATATAAGCCAATAAATGTTAGCCTATAGATACATTTAAATGAACTTTATCGGGCTTCCTCGCTGGTAGGACGTTTTGGTTGCCGAAGCGGAACGAAGCATCAGTTGTTGACCACTGACTGCATGTCATGCAAGAAGAGAGCATGTGAGATCCAATTTGTGGTCATTCGTGTGCATATTGCAAAGTGGCTAAAGAAGGAAGAAATACGTGCAGTTGACACACGAATCATAATTAAAAATCCATCATTGATAAGAAATTTTGACACACAAATGTAAGCTGATTTCCGTTGGACTTGAGATTCCTTGCTAATTTTGACCTATTTCCTGCCTTACGCACTCTAACGCAATTTACGCAATCTACAGTAGGTGGACCGCATCAGGCAATATGCCAAAGTTGGCAAAATATCTCTTGTAAGTCGGAACTCAGGCCAAATGCCTCGAGTAAAACTCCAGCTTAACAATGAAAGGACCTCACCTAAATACCAACTCGAAAGAAGTATTGAAGGAAATGTTGCGTTGGCTAGAAATAATAAATTTCTTAAGAAAATGGGGAATGCCTAAGGTACAAATCTCAATTTAAATTCCAAGTTTCTGGAGCCATTTATCGGATCTGGTGCAGTTGCGGACAAAGCAACTACGTCGGAGAAACCGGAAGACAGCTCCGAATGAGAATGGCCGAACACGCGGCAGCGGTGCGCAGAAATGACGCCAGGTCTCAAGTTGCGGCGCATTCGACGAGATCCGACCACACATTCAAATTCGATGAGGCCGAAATTCTCGCAAGAGGTGACAACTGAGTGAGCCGGGAGCTACTGCAATCATGGTTTACTGGCCCCCAGTCCATCAACAAGTGCAACGATCTTCCGACCCCATACTTCGTGCTAAAACGTCGCCTAGGCGGAGTAACAAGCCATGCGGGGAGGGCGGAGGTGAACATTTTTTCCCAACACCTGGATCGGTACGTCAGATGGTCGAGCAATCATCATGCCAACATCCAACGCGCGTGATGAAATTGCAGCAATTATCGACTCGAATGTTGGCCATCAAGCAATGATCACACCAAGTGCGACGATCCTGGATGAAGGGGGGAGCCGCGAATGTTCATAGGTATGCGGTAGCATGGCTACTGCATCCTATAAATACCGCAGCCCCTTTTGCAACAACCACCCGTTTCTGCTTCTTTGTGTCTGATGATGGATTCGAGTAGGAATCCGAAACGTCAGGCTAATAAAGCTCTTGTCTCGGCGATCGTGTCTCCTCCTTCAAGACTACTTCCTGGGGCTCGTATCTTCGCTTCTATTGGCAATTTGACCCATGTAGTTAACTTTACAAACCGAGACACCATGTCTAGTGTCCCGGCATATTAGAGTCTTAAAAAACCTCATAGTTAGACACAATTTGTAGCCAAATTGCATCCTTCCGTCAGGTATAAAATTGGAAGAAGACGGTATGTTCTGCCAAATAAGTAAAAGAGTGAACACTTTAATGCATGTTTTATA
Source organism: Spirometra erinaceieuropaei (assembly GCA_902702965.1). Classification (NCBI taxonomy): domain Eukaryota; kingdom Metazoa; phylum Platyhelminthes; class Cestoda; order Diphyllobothriidea; family Diphyllobothriidae; genus Spirometra; species Spirometra erinaceieuropaei. The sequence goes on along the minus strand of CACRXP010000006.1, from coordinate 570,316 downwards.
CGAGGTATATTTGAATCTATAAGAGCATCGAAAATAAATGAAAAGAATTCATGTAACGGAATTGTCATGGAATTATGCTCCACGGAAATTAATATTACGGCCCTACCTAAGTAATATTTTCGAGTCACAAATGCATTTCGGAATTTCGTTTAATATTTCATGAGATAACACATCTGCTGTAATTCTAATAATCACGTCAAGTGGGCATGTGGCCCTCACTCACTGGGTTTCATTTTGTCCGCCCGCCAGCATACTGCTGGTCACAACGAACGATGTGTCATAGGACACATACCAAATATAATACATATGCAGCTGACTGCGCCTGACCTGTTGAACTCTTAGCGAGCTGCCTATGTACTGTTAATAATGGCAAGTAGGGAACCCACATGGCGGTCTACACGAAAGGCGGGCTGCCCCAGGATCACCTTGGCGAACTCTACCTTTCAGTCCTTCATGTTACATACCTTGTGCTTTCATAAAACAAGTACAGATTGCAGGCGATAAATAGGGTGGTATTCATTGCAGTGTTGACGGCGCTTAAATTACAAACTTCTTCCGTGTGAGGAAATTAAAATAAAAGTGGCATGCGAACTCAAATTCCAAAAACCAGATTGGGGTCCTAATGATGAGCCGAATCCCTCGCAGCTGCGTCAAGCATTGAAGAAATATCGACAAAACACGTAGCGCAACTTTTAGCAAGTTCCTGTAGCGTCACCAGGGTAAATTATGCCGCACGCGCATACTACTGACTGCATGCTCGCAGTCTGCGAATATTACGTGGTTGTTTGGCTTTAGCTGGTGGATTCCGGCCAAAATATCCATATCAACATTTGAACTGAACCTACAAAACTTAATTGCAACCGAGAAACTCCAAGTTAGCCATTACTTTCTGAGGAGGTTCAAAAACCGAAATTATTATTGTCGCTGAGGTAGCGGCTGCTCGCAGCCCACTTAGTAAGAATTCCCACTCAGACTGAAGCCCCATCGCACCACGACACTGCACTCGATTATCCACAAATTACGACTTTATGAAGAGATTAACGTGTTGGATAAACCACGTTAACAGGAGCCGTGCATGTAGTGGGTCTTTTCGGACACGCCAATTCTAGTAAAAACGCAGTAAACAGCGGACTGAACTGGGCACAAACAGTCTGTTCTTCGACACAATCCCATAGATGACACAAGGGCATCCAAGCAGCCCCCAACCAAACACAGGCCACCCTTTTCGAGCATTGTAATTCATTCTAGGAATAGTCACGCCAAACATCGAGAGCATTTTTAAGACTAGTGGAAAAGTACCATAGCCCTTAACTAACCTTGTCTCTGAGGCCTTGGCTACCGGCTGGTTTAACAGATCCTTGTTCCACCATTCTGCTCCAAGGGTACTCTTGGTTAGACCGGAATGCAGGCACTCTCCACCTTAACTCATTTCCGTCCATAACAGCACTGTATTCCGTCAACGCAGAAACCAACAATATCATTTCATGGTCATTATTGAATGCTGTTACTTGTGGCTGCATAAAAGGTAATAGTACTAGGAAAAAACCAGTAGCGTCAATATATATTCTACGTTTCAAATGCTCCGAAAAGATGATGTCTCAAAAGTTAAGTCGATCGGGGTACTTTAGGTTAGCCGTCCAATCTCTTAAAAGTGCTGATCGGTAATATCTTCCAAGGTCTTAATAAAGGTTGGAGGGCGCATTCGGAACTCTGAAAGATGACATTTGATGGAGCGTATCTGCTGTCCCATAGCAAATGGGTGACGTTCAGCTTCAACCAAAACGAGGAATACGAAATTTACAAAATATACTCTCCTTGCTTGACAGGGAAAGAAGATGGAGAAGCCACAAAAATGTCACCTGTCATGGACTAGGCAATCAGTGCAGATAGAAAGATACTCGCAAATTGCATAGTTTAACATCAAATGACTAACAGAGCCCTAATCTCTAAGGAATTCGCTTACGAATGCACTTATGTGTGACCCTGTCCGGTCAGATGTGGTTATGTAGCCCCACCTGAAGTAGACAAACCCCACGGCGTGTAATACGGGACCGGTGTTAATAATGATGTTTACAGATGGGGCCGCGGAACCCACAGGTGACGAGGTCGAATAATTGTATGCAAAGAAAAAGCTATTGGAGATTTGCCGCTGTATTTAGAATGGTTGAGAAATAGTTGCGCTAACACCTAACCCTAACAACTAACACTAAGCCCTTACCATGACCCTACGCCCTGGCCGTTAACACTATCACCATCACTAGCCCTAGACCGTAACTGCAGCTCTAAATTCTAAACCAACAGTATTGTGTCCATCACGTGGGGCTACCAGACCACATCTTACCCCTTGTCCTTCCGATCGCAGCCGACGCGAGAGTCAGTCCACTGTTGAGGGATTCAGCGCAGCACCTATGCAGGAATTCCAGCTCACACCAGCGCATTTCGCCATTGTACGTCAGACTTCCGCCAGGAATCAAGGAGTTCGCATGCTCCCCGCTTTATTAGACTGGCATTCAGCAATTTGAATTGCTTCGTCACTGTTCCGACTGTCTGATGCCAAGTTAAATGCACATCTTGATTGAATCTTATTAAAATTCTCCATTATCATTTCACTGTCAACATTCCCCTCTCTGCTATAAATAACGACGAGCCCATGTGAAAAGCTAAAACGGTTTTTATAACTGCATGTTATTATTCGGCCTGCATCCTCCTCATTAAACCCGCATCGTCGGCTTGAGCATACAGAAGAAACACATTCAGAGGCGGGACAGGGATCAATAGGCATACCGGAATATATGTCTCACAAATTTCTCAAAGATAAATGGAAACAGACATGGACGGTAGCCACATGCCGTGAATGCCTACTGGCACAAACTTTTATCAAACACAGAACAGCTTGTTAAGCACAGTCAGCCGGTAACTGGAATGAGCACCCAACCACTTCCTGCAGCATTGGCCGACAAACCTTCAGCTGGTGTTAGGGTTTGTCAGAGAGAAGTTAAGAATCAAAATGCATCAAAGAATTTTGACATTAGGTCAGTAGGACTGTCAAGGACTGCCATTTGTGGATCATGCGACATTGGTTAGAACCGATCGGAAATAACTGATTGTACGGTGAGATGGAGCGCTCTGTAAGACATGCAAACAGGTGGTTAACAAGAAGAATTCAATGCCAGTCACCGCCCCTGGCCTGAACATTTTATTGGTCCCATAATTAGTTTGGAGACGAAAGTAGGACCCGCACTGGCGTTGATGTATGCATGGTCGACCCAAAACATGAATCATCCTACCGAATTCTCTCCAGAAACTGCTAGAACCTAAAGGACAACTGTCTCCATATAGTTGCCTAGGACATCCTCAATTTTCTGACCGACCGACGGATCCCACAAAGACTGTAAAATTGTTTCGTTTTTTAATGCCTATTATCTTATTCATCGAGCTGCATGCATTCTGCTCAGTTGATAATAAGGAAAAATGCAGAGGACTAACCGAAGCGCAGAGTGTACTTCGAGCAGGCGACTCCTTACTGCCTGTCTTAAGCTGCGGTCGATTTATTTGACAAACAATACCAGTGCTCCTTGAAATGCAGCAGACATGTCTTGGCACAAAATGCATATTTATTACTGCAAAGGCAATTAAAACAAAAAGCTAGTGATTGTCAGTCGTCTCAGCACGGAGAGTCTGTTACACTTGCTCCTCCAAATTTGTTCGTCGGATGCGTCCAGACTTGGAGGCAGATCTCTCCTTCGCCATGTACACTGCAAATGGAAAGTGAGCATGCGTAATTAGTGGATTTATTCAACACAAGCAAATTCATGTGGGGAAATCAATAACCTTTACCCGCCCCCCCCCCGCCACTACTGCTTCTATCAAACGCATTATGTCAAAATCAGAACAAAAAATGCACATTGAAGCGTAGAAACATAAACGTACTCTCATATTTTGTCGGAAGTCGTACGCAGCGGCTTCCATTGCAGACATATTTCTGTCCATTAAGAACGGGGAAGGTGAGACCCGCTGTCTGACGGAGACTAGGATCATCATATTGTCGTCTAGCCATGACTTCTCAGAGAGGTGTGGTTTCAGTGAATACTCGTCCCGTCAGAAGGACTCCAATTTATAAGGGGGTTTGTCTTCGCCACCACCACCGCCGTCGCCGCCGCCCTGTACTGTCGAGAGCTGTGTTCTTTCGTCAAGTGTTGAGGTAGGGACGTGAACCTGTTTAACGCACCATTCAGACTGCTCCAGGTCTGGAAAGCCGTTGTGGTATGGTGGTCAGTTTTGCGGTGACTGTTGGTGAGCGTCGGTTGTAAATGGCTTGGCTTTCGATGCAGTCACATGTCTGATAGGCTGACGTATGTCGATAAATTGGGGAGGGGGGGGGGGGTTGTGATGCAACTACCTCGTTGCAACTGCGAGAGTACTTAAACTGATCGTTTTTTACACGACATGTTGGTGAAGGCAGTGCTGATATCGTAGATGTAAGGTCTAATATGGCGTGTAAAGTGGAAGAGTTTGATTTGAAAGGCCAACTGAAAATTTTCGACGCCACAACTCCGACATGGGCATTTTCGCTGTGACACCCCATGGCGGATGTAAATATCATGGAAGAAATAGATTAAAGAGGGATGGAATATGGATTAAAGTGTCATAGGATGGTTCATTACAGTGCGTGACCTATCTCATGAAATGTTGGCTGAAATTCTGAAATGCGTTTTCGATAAGGAAGGATTACTTGGTCGCGGTTGTAATACAGATTATCTTAAGGCATGCTCTTATAACATTTCGGACTCGGAAGAATGTCGGCTTTTAAATGCACTTCTTTTTAATCTCCTGTAGAAAGCGTGCTCGGTAAAAAATGACTACTTATGTAGCATGAATTTTTCCCATTGATTTTCGATGGTCTTGGAAATTCAAATATATTTTATAGAAACCACAAACAAAAATATGCTTTTTTAGTTAATCAATCGAGAATCAGGTCTTCTTTATATTTTACACTTAAGAAAGGATTATAATCAAGTTTTAAAAAAGTTTGTCTAATTGCCGAAAAATTTGGAGCCTGATCATTCGTTGCATTAGCGCTTAGTGATTACACTCTACAAGGTGCATGCGTTCCGCGTAAAGAAAATCCCATATTTTTATATGTCATTAAAGAGATATCATACAGGGTCCATAAAATTTTGCGATGGATGCGGACCATGTTGTACATTTCATGAGGAGCAGTGGTAAACGGCCAGGTACGATGCTATGTGAATGGACATTGCGCGGTCTTAAAAAGTCTCATAATTGGGAACTTTTTTAAAGCCTAATTATACTCTTTCCTTAAGTAGAAAATACAAAGAAGACGTGTTTCTCTATTGACTGAATAAAGAACGCATACTTATGTTTGTGGTTTCTATAAAATATATTTGAATTTCCAAGACCATCGAAAATCAATGGGAAAAATGCATGCAACATAAGTAGTCATTTTTTACCGAGCACGCTTTCCACAGGAGATTAAAAGGAGTGCATTTAAAAGCCGACATCCTGCCGAGTCCAAAATGTTATAAGAGTATGCCTTAAGATAATCTGTATTACAACCGCGACCAAGTAATCCTTCCTAATCGAAAATGCATTTCAGAATTTCAGCCAACATTTCATGAGATAGATCACGCACTGTATATCGAGAATAATAGATCTTATTGAGTCAGAATATCCCCCTTGACAAAAGGCCAAACAGTACAATTGTCTGTAGTTTTAGCAAGACGCGCATGTGTCGCCTGTACTTGTTACAGCAGCCCCAGTAGGAATAGCTAGACAGTGAGATTATACGGCCGGCAAAGAAACGAAAAAAACTAGGAGAAAAAGTGAACAGATCGCAAAACAACCAAGAAAAATGGAGGGTGTTTCCGGAAAGAAGCCGAAACGGAGACATCGACGACCGTCCCGTCCACCATGTTAAGTTTCGTGTCTCCTTAAATCCTTGAAAGTTCTCAGAAACAGTTCGAGTTTGATATACCCAGAAGGAACAGGGACATCGACTCCTTCATAAAAATGAGAGATTAATATCCACAGTCTCCTCTACCAAATGCTTCTTTCAAGCTTGTCTAAACAGCTCTCAAACAAACGAATTGCGAATTAGCATTTACCCCACCATTACCAGCGAATAATCACACATCACTACACTATTTAGGGCACGACACCTCCGTGGAAAATAAAAAGGAACTCGACAGAGAGGAATATTTCATTATTCAGGGGCTCCCGAAATCAAGTGCAAACACTGACAGGCAGTGGGGTTAGAAAGACTACCACTCTTCCAAGGTCTATGCAATAATATTTTGGCACCCACTGCAGCAAGGGAAGTGATCAAAGCCTTTCGCTTCAGAAAAGTGACATAAAATTCATCGGAATCATCACGTCTCTGGACTCTTATAGTTGTGCTGGTCAGCAGCGAGCAAGCCAGTCTCATTTTCCCAGACGATTTAGAATAAAAGGTTCCAAAGCAGGAGTCCTTTTCAACCGGGCCACCCGCCAGCGTAAAGACTGAAAAGTCATCCACAACGTCTGGGACTGAGAAAAAGGCTCAACGCAGGGAGGGGGACAGTTTAGCAATATAAAAACAACCAAATAAGGCAACGGCCATCATTCTTCCATTTAACGAGTTCGGTCCGAGAAATCGTGCAATCGACTGAAGGTGCTAATCACAATGTAACCACATCTCCTGTCAGCTTAAAATTAAAATTCATGCATACCAAAGTGCAGAATTTGCTATCAAAGCTCGACGAGCCGAATATCCACCTCTGTGGTCTGCCTCCTGACGTAATCACACTAGTAGAAACCTGGTTAACTCAACACGTGGATGACCGTGAATTAACCATGCCGGACTACAAGCTGTTCAAATGGGACAGGTAAGGGCGTCATGGAGGGAGACATGGAGTAATGATATTGAACAACACCGATAAATTTTCGTGTACTTCCGAGGTAATCCAATTGTCTATTAAAGTGCAGGGTTCACTGAGCCTCGATTTCCCGACAGCCAATTAGCCGCCGAAACGGGACCACACATCCGACGTTCGTCTGCTGGAGGCGCTCAAAAAGTTGGCCGCATGACCGGGTATCTTGATCATGGATGAGTTCAACGCGCCTCATATTGACGGGAACTCAGCCCGCACAAATAGCTCGGAACATAACTTTGATGACCACCATGTAAACAAGACGCTAAAACTAATTTCCACTCAATACGTCACGTTTCCAGCTAGAGTGCGCTAAGGACAACAGGCCAACTGCTTCGATTATGTCCTTACGAAATCCTAGGACAATACTGATCAAGTGCCATGTCTACTCCCCCCCCCTCCCTCTAGGCAAAAGTTACCAAGTCGTTCTACCATGGCACGCAAATATTGATCACAGAACTGTGGACACCTACTGCGTCTTGATGCAGAGAGAGTCTCCTGTGGTTCCTAGACCTGAGGCAACAGTGCGGCCTTGGACATTTGAACTGGGCATCAGGGGTTCCGTTGTTGGGCTGTGATAGCTGTCACCCTCTAATATCGCAATGCCATTGGCCAATCTAGAGATGACATATCTGCCAGATTGCCGTTAGCCCGCGCCAGAAGATGGCACTTGTGTTTGGTCGGTAGTGGCAATTCGTTAGGCACGGAAGTTTAGTTATTTCATTGTTAGCATTCGCAGGGGGATGGTCTCACTCTCCACTAACAAACAGGTCGCATCATTCCCGGGTATTATAATCAGATTGGAATCACGCTGGACGTGGTCACTCTGACACACCCACCTAGTGGTATCCGATGGATTTGTGGCATCACGCGTAGGGGGCGAGGTCTGGCCATGCCAGACACCTGTGTCCTCTGCCACCTCCGGTCTTCTGGGATATGTAATGACACCAGGTCCAGGTGGTGGAGGAGGGAGTGGGATAGATGTTCTGCAGGTCTACGACAATTTTAAACGTATTCTCATACAAGTCACCTTCCCTTTTCCCACCCTGCTGTGGAGCACACGGCAGTCATTGGAGAGAACGATGGTCGAATTGTCACGCCGGACGTTTTTATCGCCCAAGCCTAGCTCCGCATTGTCCTTTCCACTCCAAAATTGGCTCCTTCAGTGTAGTTGAGGCAGAATTTTGTCAGATGTGTTTGGTGCAGTAGTATCTAATGACGAAGGAAACTAAGCCCGTAAGGGTCATTTGATATATTCTCGCCTCTGTTAGTGTAGTTTCTCGATTACTGCTTGCTCCTCCCTCTGTGCCCGTCTTGTAAATAAGGGAAGGTCGACCCGCCAACGAGAATTTAATCGCTCTACGACATGACTGGGATTAGCGTGTTTCATTTGCGATTAATATCTTTTGCAGCGGATGCGTGAGAAGGGGAATGGGCAATGGCAGGTTGTGTAACCCCACCTCACAGCCGGCAACCCCAGGCCCGTGTAATGCCAGAATGGTCGTAATAGGGGTTTTCTGGGTAGAACATCATCGCGGAGGGGAACGAAATCAAAGTAGTAAATAACAAAAAATGATGGATTTGTGCCAGTCCGCGTCTCTGTACTCCGCCTTTGTCACGATGCCTTCCTATACGCCTCACGGTCTTTGTCGATACGCAGCTGGGACACGCGAGGCCTGCCAATAGCCTCGCGAGCGCTCCAGGCCAATCAACGCTGTCCCCCCTCTGGTTGGCTGGCTGACGCGGAGACCGCGAAAGGTGCGCACACGCGCTGCGTCGCCGCACCTCGAAGGCTGACACAGACAACAAAACTTGGCTAGAGAGGGCGCTCGCGGCCATTGCCTACAGAGCCTTTGTGTACGCACTTACAAAACAGTAAAGGATGTCCAAATCAAATCGTCTTCCCTGACTTTTGATCGACAATCTTTGTCTTGTCGACCATATCGCACTACCTTCGACAGATCTCTATCTAAATTCTTCCCCTTTTGCCTAGATATATCGACGGAATTGAGCGCGTCAATTGAAAAGTACGCAAAGTGGTATTTGGATGAACCATCATTTGTAAATTTGAGGCAGGCCAGGAATCAATAGAACGAACGACGAACATAAAGAACTAACATTATGTTCCAAATAGTACAACAGTAAAAATTAACCGCGAGTTAGGCAGGTACGCACGCATGTTAAAGATGCTATGGATATACACAATAGTGAATAGAAAAATGCAAATTACAAAGGTATGATCGCACGTTTGTATCTGAACGATAAGGCAACTTAGCAATGTAGCATAAAATCTTAGGGGAAATTAAACCTACCTATACAAAGGCTATGCACAATAATAAAATGCATTAATGAACTGAGTGAGTAATAGTGCTTGTTTCTTCTCCTTTCAAAATACAGACCATCTTATCCGGCTTGCAGAAAATCCAGGCAACCACAGCTTAATTTTTTGACGAAAGCAGAAGGAATAACCGAATGTATAAACTCGCGGTTGATAGAATACCGCCAAGCAAGGGATCTCCTATCTAGTGTGGCAAAATGCTAATGTGGATGCCAAAGTTGTCTGCATTGAACAGTTTACGGTCAGACATACCAAGCAGTTTAAGGATCCGATCACGGCAGAACTCATCAATGTGATTAAGGCCTATTGGAGCAGACTGAGACGAACGCTCCGAACGAAAGCTCCGAGAGGGAGGACCGATGCCGGGTCGTGCAATGTGGGTCCACATAGACGAGGTTCAATATCGTGTGTGGTTTGGCCTAGGCAGCGTTGGCCTAAAGCAAATTTGAGAAATATTCGTCGCGCATATTACGGAAGCATACTCGGTGCACCAGCTTCCCGTATAGGGAACCTGAAGGCAATCTTTCAGAAGGCGACATAAAGTCCACATTTAAGTAAGCTTTTGCACATAAACAGAACTTAATTTAGCTGTCTTATTAACGGTTATGCGAGGGACCACGCAAGGAAACCTACGCGGAAATTTCTTTAGATTACGAGAGCAATCACCCGACATCTCACAAACGGAGTGCCGTAGACAACCTCCTTAACCGAGCAAGAACTCACTGCTCTGACAACGAAACATGTCAAACAGCACGGAATTACTTGCTTAAACAGTTTTCCCAGAATGGGTATCCTAGATATTTTGTACACCGATGCATGCGACGACAGGAGTTAAAAGAAAATGAAAGGAACTAGATTGTTCCGATCAGGCGCCCAAACCAAAAACTTACGAACACTTCCGTACATTTAGAATCTGTCCAAAAGACACCTGAGGAAGCACGAAATACATTTGGCGCAAAAACCGACGACTACACTTTGTAACCAGCTTGTACACCCTAAGGGAAGGGTTTACTGTTTAGATACGAATGAAATCGTTTAAAAGATACCATGCAACACCTTTAATGCGGTTAACTGTGATCAAACTAGGAACTCGGCCTTAATACGAATACAGGCACATCAGTTGACCGCAAAAAGGCGAGACCACATGTCCTAGGTTGCCCTGCATACGTTGGAAACTGGACACAAATCCGCCTGGGACAGGACTCGCATTATAAATGTCTGCTCATCTAAGAAGGGCCATGAATTCTGTGAGGTCATCCTTTCTAAAAACGCATGCATCAACCATCACGTAGAATTGGATGCGGTGTACAACAGCCTTAAGGAAAAGTGGAAAAGACATTGGCCAATCAGAACATTATGCCAGCAGGAGTGACAGGGCAAAGTACACTTTTAGGCATGTTAACTGTATTGCACACTTACTTCACGTCTGAGGACGATTTGGGGAACCAAAGTCGAAAATTTACAACAAAACGTTTTTATATTTCCCGAAGAGCTTAATTCTTCCGATTAAAGAAGTAACTAAGTTTGAAAACAGAAATCGTTTGGAGTTGTGGAAAGAGCCGAGCGTCTGTGTACTAACCGAGGCGAAATAAACCAAATGACAGCCGGCGATCCTTCAGCACGCGTTATGTAGTGAGTACCGACAGACCACAAAGGGTTTAACTAGTCATTTGGGAGAAATAAGTAAGTTGCGGCGTACGGACTCGATAGCAAAAGGCTATGCAAGTACATTGGGAAAAAAGTAGGAAATAAAGGCCTGACACGACGGATCACGGAGAACGGAGAGAAAGCCGAAGGCCACCTTGCGCTAGATAATTTACACTAACAGGTTCATAATGGATGAACTCAATGCACGCGGTCGTATCAATGCGCTAGATAACACCCAAAGGGAGAATTTCTGTGGCGTTGAATTAATAAACTAAACAAAGCCTATCAAAACAAATACAGTAATTAGCTATAAACATTTAACACTGTGGGTTACACAAACTGTCCTTACTGGAGAATGGTTGTATTAAAAGTCCAGCAAACCACCGTCCTTTTTTAAAGACATTTCTGCCTGTGATGCGTTTTGAAAGTTCTTCTCCACCTCTCCTACTAATCCCACGAACGATTCAGCTGTCTGGACCCAGGGTGGTCTCAGAGTTGGAAAATGAGGTGTCCCTCCTCAACGATGACAGAAGACGCTGAAGGCGTGTTTACGGGTCCGGTAGTCTCCGTTGGCCCTCCTATCTCCTTCCAGTAACAAGACTAATCATAATTCCCAACGTCCTGCTGTAAACAGTTTGTTTAGACATTTCCCCCACTGACTGAGGGACCAAGAATAGTGTAAGAAATGAACGGGGACGTCCAGCCGTACTGATGGAAAAAAGACGCTGAAGTCGTGGATACGGGTCCTGTAGTTTTTGTTGCTCACCCTGACAAGCATCCTGGGTCATGAAGCAAACTCTTTTCCCACTGACTGCCAAACCCGCAATAATATAAGGAATAAAAGAAATGTCTGGCCTACATAATATGTAGACCAGAACCACCTGTTTTATCTTGAGGGCAGCGCGATGGGTGCTGCAGTTACTGTTGAGAAACCAAGGGTCCCACAGACAAGAGCGCTAACCAAGGAGCAGGGAGAACCGCGTACATAAAAGCTAGGTTGAGGCGGAGCCCGACGCCAAGAGGGAGCCTTGCTCACACCAATACTGCCAATGGAAGAATAGCTTGCAAAGTCACATGTACACCAATCGGCGTGGCCTTGTTACGGTTGTCAATGTGGCTACACACCCGCTCATGTGACCATCCAACTTGAATGGGTCTTGCAAGGTCCTAGAGAGGTGCTCTCATCGTCTACTTGAGGTGTGGTAATTAATGTTGAAGGTCACGGTCATTCCAACCGACACACGTGCGCCGCTTGATTTCACTCAACCCATCTGGGGATTTACGTATTATGTGACGCAGTAAATCAGTGATATCACGTACGTTGCAGTTGTCATCGTCGTCGTAGTTGATTTTTAATCACGTAGACGAAGTCCAGAATTGAGCAAGGCAGATGACCACGCTCAGCAAGTCGAATATATATTTTTCCATTCATTTTTATTTGAAATCTTACCCAACGTTATCAGCCTACATCGGGAATTACCCAGGAAGTTTAAGCCTTGGCAAACAGTTTACCAGCCAGACTATGCATGTTAACATTATGCCGTGCATTTGATGGGTTATTTATTGCGCAAACTTATGAATTCCACTGCAACAAAGGTGTCATTTGCGGAGCGAAGCCACATTTTGGGCTGAAGAGTTTGAATAAAACGTCATCATTTACTCTCTGCAAGACTAATTCAGCGAGCAGTCCTAATATCGGGGAGCCCGGTGCATTTCTCTCAGTCAATTGGCCATAGTTATTTCTAATTGGCAGAAGTTCCGGAGAGAGAAAGTCTATGCCGTTCTAAAATATCCTGCGTCGGTATCTCAACAGGTGCCTCCCGTAAGCCTTGGTCCATGCTTTCAATTGCCAAGTCGTGGTGTTTTGTAGAAAATAAGGCAATGACATCAAGTTGTAGGATAACACCATAATCCGTCACAAATAATTGCCACAGTTTATTCACCATCTTACCTCAAGTAATGAACTCAATGAAGCATGATATCACCTGTGCAAATTACTGCATTATTTGAACCACCGCGGTGGGAGAATAATTTTTCTGGCAAGCATTTTGATGTTGGAAATAAACTTTAACCTCTCTCTGACAAATACAATCAAAAATGGTAGCATATAAATCTCGAATGACGATAGATACATTCAAATGAGCTTTATTGTGCTTCCTCGCTGGTAGGACGTTTCTGTTGCCGAAGCGAAACGAAGCATCAGTTGTTGTCTACTAATTGCATGTCATCCAAGTAGAGAGTATGTAAAATCCTACTAATGGTCATTCATGCGCATATTGCAAATTGGCCAAAGAAGGAAGAAAAACATGCAGTTGACAGACGAATCATAATCGAACCTTCATCACTGATAAGAAAATTTGACACACCAATGCAAGCTGATTTCCGTTGGACTTGAGATTCTTTGCTAATTTTGACCTATTTCCTGCCTTACACACTCTACTGCAATTTACGCAATCTATAGTAGGTAGACCACATCAGACAACATGCCAAAGTTGGCAAAATATCTCTTGTAAGTCGGAACTCAGGCCAACTCCATCGAGTAGAACTCCAGCTTAACAATGAAAGGACCTCACCTAAATACCAACTCGAAAGAAGTATTGAAATAAATATTGCGTTGGCTGGAAATAATAAGTTTCTTAGGAAAATAGGGGAATGCCTAAGGTACAAATTTCTATTTAAATTCCACTAGAGTTCGTTTGAAGGAATGTCGTAAGATTAAACATTTTAAGAACCTGACATCTCGGAATATCGGTCAGTTACTAAACCGTGAATTAGAATAAGCAAATGCAATCGCAAACAGCGTGTATTCTTCGTATCAACAGAAGTTAACTTTCACAAAATTACGTAATTTGTGTTTGCAGTGAAGTCAGTTAAGTTCTCTGGGCGCATTATTGACCGCCTAAAGGCAGAGGTTTGGTAGTTTATGTTCATCAAATGCTTCAACATAATATAATTCCCAGTAGTGGCGAGTTGTCTGCGGTTCTGCTGCGTGTAGTTTGCCGTTTGGTTTATATTCGAACACCCACGGTGTCGGAATAAAATATTGCCCTCTCGCTCTCTCTGCCAAATACGACCAATTTTATTCACAAGCCTATAAACTTTGGAAATCAATGGAGGCATGCGGGCATTCAAATGATGTTTATTGAACTTCCACACTGGGAGGACGTTTTAGTTACCGAAGCGAAACAAAGCATCAGTTGCTGACTACTAACTGCATTTCACACTAGTAGAGAATATACCAGATGTATTGTCAATCATGTGTGTACTGCAAACTGGCTATAGAAGGAAGAAAACACTACACAGAACAAATACATACTAATTGAAGTGCATTAATCAGTTATAAGCTGACTTGCGTTTGATTTGAGTATTTTCGCTAATTTTGATTTACGCTCTGTACTGCAGTGACTACAAATTGGGACAGAATTAGCGGATGCAATCTCAAGCAGTGTTTTCTCCGTAGTAGCAGAAAGTTCATTTCATAAAAATACTATGTGACCTGTAGCTGTAATGGAGTCAGTTAAGTAATCAGTGCCCCAAATCGACTGCGCAAGAACATCTGTTCTGTAGTTTATGCTCATAAAAACCTCCCACATAATATGATCTCCAGTAGTAGCGAGTTTTCGGCGGTTTTTCTGTATGCAGATGGCTGTTTGGGTCCTATTCGTACACCGACCCAAACTCTAAACACAATTGCTTAAGTTAAATACTTCCACAATGGGGTTTTGCGATATCTATGTCCCTGATCAATTGGAGGGACTTTTCCTGAAATGTCACAAGTCAGAAACACAAAAAATTAGGTGTGTACAAAATTTTGTTTCAGATTTGTAGACGTCTTTTTAAAAAGTGCCTAGAAATAGATTCTGTTAAACAAAAATGAAAAAATACACGACGTTTGAAATGCTACGAAAAGATGATGCCTCATTAGTTAAGTTGATCAGTTTACTTTAATTCGGCCGTCCGCTCTCGTACAATTGTGGGTTACTAACATCCTCCAAGGTCTTAATCCAGTTAGGAGGACGGATTCGGAACTGTGGGAGATTACATCTGATGGAACGTAGGTCTATTGTGCCATTGCAAAATGGTGGCCTCCAGCTTCGATCGAGATGAGAAATACGAGATTCACAAAATATACTCTATATCTCTCTCTGGTTGACAGGGAATGGAGATGGAGAAGCCACAAAAATGTCATCTATCATGGACTAGGTAATCTGCGCGGATAGAAGGATACACGAAAATAGCATAGTTTAACATCGAATGACTTACAGACCCTTCATCTCTAAGGAATTCGTTTGTGAATGCACTTCTGTGTGACCTCGAACTCCAGATCGCAATCCACAGGATAGTCGCTCAGGGGAAGGACGTCTTACCCAATGATAAATGACAAATGTTGCTGGATTCTACGCAATGCCCAGGCAGGAATTCCAGCTCAAACCAACGCATTTCGCCATTTTGCGTAAGGCTTCAACCAGGAAGCCAAGAGTTCGCATGCTGCTCACTGAATTAGACTGGTGGCGCATTCACCTATTCGAATTGCTTCTTCGCCGTTCTGACTGTTTAGTCCCAGACCAAATGTGGATGTCGATTGAATATAATTAGAAGTCACCGTGATCATTGTACTTCCTGCATCCCTTGCTTGATATGAATGAGGACGTTTCCACAGGACAAGCTAAAACCGTCTTTCCCCATTGCCTGTCCCAAGTTTCCAACGACCTAATTGACACACACTAATAGCGCTCCTTGATAACCAACAGACAGTTCATGGCACAAAATGCATATTTATTACTGCAACACTGATTTAAACAAAATCAGAATGTGCAGACATACTTCTGTCCAGTAAGAATGGGGAAGGTGAGACCCGGCGTCTGACGGAGACTAGGATCATCATACTGTCGTCTAGCCATGACTCTTCTGGGAGGTGTGGTTTCAGTGAATACCCTCCTCACAGAGCGATTTTTTTTAGAGTGGAATTGTTATCTTCATCGCCACCGCCATCGCGTATTGAGGTAAGGCCATGAACCTGTTTAGCGCACCATTCAGACTGCTGCATGCCTGGGAATGCGGATTCGAATGGTGGTTTGTTTTGCACTGACCGTTGGTGAGCGGCGGTACTAAACGACTTGGCATTTGATGCAGTTACGCCTCTTAGAGGATAAGGCATGTTGCTGGAGAGGGGAGGGGATGGGAGGGGTGTGACGCACATTCCTCGTTGCAAGTACCAGAACCCTTAAAGTGATCCCTTACTTGGAAGGCATGTTGTTGAAGACAGCGATAATGTTGTGGATGTTAGGTGTAATGGGGCGCGTAACGTGGAAGAGTTTGATTTAAGAGACCGACTGAGAATCTTCAGTGCCACATTTCCGACAGGGGTATCGTCGCTGTGATATTCCATAGTTAATGTAGCTGTCAAGGATGGGGTATATAAGAGAAGAATTAAATATGGATTTAAGTGTCATGGGATGACTCATTATATCAAGAATAATAAATCTCACGTTTTATGTTTCTACCCATCATTATTTGAAATCTTGTTCATCGTTCCCAACCTTCACTGTGGATTATGACACGGAACCTTAGTCAACGTATGCGCAAGCAACGTCTACCAGTTGCGTATTCCGCCGCCTTGCGTTCCTATATTCACAAGGTAGACGTTGCATATATTGCTGTGTTGCGTTTCGTCCACAAGGGCAACTCGAATTGTTGTCGCGCCTGTGCATCGCAACGTGTTTTGCCACTGAACGGGGACACAGACACAGATCTTGTTGTGATCCGCGAGCCTAGCTCTTGCAATTTCCAAGCTGACGATTGGCTTCTGTTGCCTGATTACTGCCCGACAGCATTTAAATCAGGAAAAAGCACATTTCGGCGGCCGTATTATCGCAATTTCCGGTGGACTGCTTAAAAAAGAGCCATTACTTACCACGTGTCACGTGCTCGGACACTCACAGATAAACCGAACGTCGTCCCCGCTGACTGGCAGAACTCCGAGAACTACCGAGTAGCCAGAGTTCCATTCACGACTTGTGAGTCTAGGACCTGATTCTGTAATTCACAGACCGCAGGCCCACGACTGAGTAAGTAAACCATTCTTAGCATTCTTTATATCTTGGTATTCTTATGACATTAGAGTAGATGCGCTAACTCATTAAATGTTAACCGAAATAATGAGAAGCATTTTCAACCCGAAGAGATTACTTACGTTGGGTAGTGACGTTCGCTACCGTGCAGCATAATTCCTTGCCAAATCAGTTACTTCAGGATGTCGGCTTCCGAATAAACTTCTTATCGGCCGCCTGCAAAAACTAATCTGCGTAAAAATGACCACTTAGTTAGTGTAAATTTTCCTCATTGGTTTTTGATGTCTATATAAATTCATATATGCTTCAAAGATCACATGCAAAAAAACATTCGTGCTTTTACATATTTGTTGGAAAATTACGTCTTATGTGAATTGTATACTTGAGGGGGCGGTATAATTCGGTCATAAAAACTTCTCCAATTATAAAATGAATATGAACCCGACCTGCCATTGCACTTGCACTCAAGATCCCCGAACCACAAGCTGTATATTTTCCCTGTATAGAAAATCATGCATTTATTTGCGCCATTTAGAGGAGACCATATTGGCTTCATAAAATTGGGCAGCGAATTTGATCTATGTTGTGTACTTTACAAGCGAAATTAGTAAATGCAGAGACACGATGACAAGTAAACTGGCAGTTTAGAGTTTAAAAAAAACCTAATAGTTAGACGCATTTTTGTTGCCAAATTATACGCTTTCATAACGTATAAAACTGTAAGAAGAATAAGGTTCTATAAAGTAAGTAAAAGAGTAAACACTTTAATGCATGCTTCATATGAGGTATATTTGAATCTATAAGAGCATCGAAAATAAATGAAAAGAATTCACGTAAGTGAATTGTCATGGAATTATGCTCCACGGTAATTAATATAGCGACGCTATCTAAGTTATATTTTTGAGTCACAAACGCATTTCAGAATTTCGTTTAATATTTCATACGCTAACACATCTACTGTAATTCTAATAATCACGTCAAGTGGGCATGTGAGCCTAACTCGCTGTGTCCCATTTTGTCCGATCGCCCGCTTGCTGTTGGTCACAACAAACGCTGTGTCAAACGACACATACCACATATAATACATATGAAGCCAGCTGCGTCTGGCCTCTTGAACTGTTAGCGAGCTGTCTATATACTTAATTCTAATAATAACATGTAGGGAACCTGCCTGGCGGACTACAGGAAAGGCAGGCTGCCCCAGGATCACCTTGGCGAACTACCCCCTTTCAATCCTTCCCGTCACATACCACGTGATTTCATTAAAATAAGTACTAATTGCAGACTATATATAGGGTGGTATTCCTTGCAGTGTTGCCGGCGCTTAAATTACGAACTTCTTGTTGAATGATCTGCCGAGCAAGAAAATTTAAAGAAACGGTGAATGCAAACTGAGATTTAAAAAGCCAGATTGGTGTCCTAGTGATGAGCCGAATCCCTCGCAGCTGCGCCGGCATTGATGAAATTTCGACGAAGCACGTAGCGCAACTTTTAGCCAGTTCCTGTAGCATCGCCAGGGTAAATTATGCCGCACGCGCATACTACTGACTGCATGCTCGCAGTATGCGAATATTACGTGGTTGGTCGGCTTTAGCTGGTTGATTCCGGCCCGAATATCCGTATCAACATTTGACCTGAACCTACAATGCACAATTAGGATCGACTAACTCCACGTTAGCCATTACTTTCTGAGGAGGTTCAAAAACCGAAATTATTATTGTCGCTAAGGTAGAGGCTGCTCGCAGCCCACTTAGGAAAAATTCCCCCTCAGACTGCAGCCCCATCGGACCACCACACTGCACTCGATTATATACAAATTACGACTTTATGAAGAGATTAACTTTTTGGATAAACCACGTTAACAGGAGCCGTGCATGTAGTGGGTCTTTTCGGACACGCCAATTTTATTAAAAACGCAATAAACAGCGGACTGAACTGGGCACAAATAGTCTGTTCTTCGACACAATCCCATAGATGACACCAAGGGCATCCAAGCAGCCCCCATCCAAACACAGGCCACCCTTTTCGAGCATTGTAATTCAATCTAGGAATAGTCACGCCAAACATCGAGAGCATTTTTAAGACTAGTGGAAAATACCATCGCCCTTAACTGTCCTTATCTCCGAAGCACGACCGTGACTACCGACTGGTTTAACAGTTTCTTGTCCCACAAGTCTTCTCCAAGGGTACTCTTGGTTAGACCGAAATACAGGCACTCTCCCACTTTAAATCCTCTCCCCAAGAACCGCACTGTATTCCGTCAACGCAGGAGCGAACAATCTAATTTCAAGGTCATTGTTACATGCTGTTACTTATGCCTGCATGAAAGGTATTAGTACTAGGAACAAACCAGTAACGTCAGCATATTTCCTCGTCTTCGCAGTGAAAAAATACGCGACGTTTGAAATGCCCCAAAAAGATGATGTCACATAAGTTAAGTTGATCGGGGTACTTCAGGTTAGCCATCCAATCTTGTAAAAGTGTGGATCGGTAACATTCTCCATGTTCTTAATCCAGGTAGGAGGACGTATTCGGAACTCTGAAAAATGGCGTTTGATGGTACGTATGTCTGTTGTCCCATAGCGAAATGGCGGCATTCAGCGTGAACCAAGACGAGGAATACGAAACTTACAAAATATACTCTTCTTGCTTGATAGGGAAAGAAGATGGAGAAGCCACAAAAATGTCACCTACCATGGCAATCTGTGCCGATAGAAGGATATTCGCAAATTGCATCGTTTAACATCAAATGACTTACAGACCCCTAATTCGTTTACGGATGCACGCCTGTGTGACCTTGTCCGGTCAGATGTGGTTATGTAGCCCCACCTGAAGTAGACAAACACCAGCCGTGTGCAATACGGGACCGGTGTTAATAAAGATGTTTACAGATGGGGCTGGGGAACCCACAGGTAACGAGGTCGAGTAAATGTTATCAAAGAAAAAAACTATTGGAGATTAGCGGTTGTATTAAGAATGGTTGAGAAATAGTT
This sequence comes from Spirometra erinaceieuropaei, assembly GCA_902702965.1. Lineage (NCBI taxonomy): Eukaryota > Metazoa > Platyhelminthes > Cestoda > Diphyllobothriidea > Diphyllobothriidae > Spirometra > Spirometra erinaceieuropaei. The sequence continues at coordinate 550,338 of CACRXP010000006.1, read as the reverse complement.
GCGCTAACCCCTAACCCTTATAACTAACACTAATCCCTTACCATGACCCTAAACAGTGGCCTCTAACCCTAGCTCCAACCCTAGCCCTAGTCCTTAACCGCAGCCATAAACCCTACATCAAAAGTTAGTTGTTAGGGTATGCCAGACAGAATGCATGCACATGACAAATGCATACTAATCGAAATTCATTAATAATTGACCCACACGCTTAAGCTGATTTGCGTTGGATTTGAGCACTTTCGCTAATTTTGATTTACGCGCTCTACTGCAGTGAATACAAATTGGGACAGAATTAGCGGATGCAATCTCAAGCAGTTTTTGCTGCGTATCAGCAGAAATTTCCCTTCTTGAAAATAATATGGCTTTTAGCTATAATGGAGTCAGATAAGTACCCAGGGCTCAAAATCGACTGCGCAAGAACATCTGTTCTGTAGTTTATGTTCATGAAAACCTCCCACATAATATGATCTCCAGTAGCAGCGAGATTTTCTTAAGAAATTTATTATTTCTAGCCAACGCAATATTTCCTTCAATACTTCTTTCGAGTTGGTATTTAGGTGAGGTCATTTCATTGTTAAGCTGGAGTTTTACTCGAGGCATTTGGCCTGAGTTCCGACTTACAAGACATATTTTGCCAACTTTGGCATATTGCCTGATGTGTTCTACCTACTGTTCGACCGTCGATTTCGACGATGTCCACCGTGTGCCCCACAGACTGTGTTGTGGGAGCAGGGACGGTGACTTGCGCAGGGGTTTATAGTGCCAGTAGACTTGCGCTGCATCTACCTACACTCTCTCCTCCTCCCCCGCCTAAGCCCGGTGTCAAGACAGAGTCAAGAAGACCGGAGACGGGGGAGGCCGCAGGTGGATGGCTTGGACGGATCCTCACCTTGGCGCTCAACTCCGCACCCCCTGGTCCACACACAAATGACCAGGATTTTGACCACAAAACAATGGGGTGGCGGTAGTGGTCCAGTTGAGCGACGAATGCCGACAACAGGGTCCGCCAGCGCACCCCGCAAATGTTGGCATTTGTTAGTACGTAAAGATAACGCCTGGCAGAGTCCGATGTGGCCCCCGTGTTGGTCCAGCGCATCTAACACGTGGCCCGTTTTGAGGGCACGTTCTACCTACTATAGATTGCATAAATTGCATTAGAGTGTGTAAGGCAGGAAATAGGTCAAAATTACCGAATAATCACAAGTCCAACGGAAATCAGCTAGCATTTGTGTGTCAAAATTTCTTATCAATGATGGATATTCAATTATGATCCGTGTGTCAAGTGCACGTATTTCTTCCTTCTTTGGCCAATTTGCAATAAGTGCATGAATGACCATTAGTTGGATTTTACATACTCTCTACTTGTGTGATATGCAATTAGTAGAAAACAACCGATGCTTCGTTCCGCTTCGGCAACCAAAACGTCCTAACAGTAAGGAAGCACATTAAAGCTCATTTAAATGTATCTATAGGCTAACATTTTAGGCTTATATAATTGGTCGTATTTGGCAGATAGAGGACAAAGTTTACCTCCAAAATCAAAATACTTGCCAGAAACATTATGCTCCTACTACGGTAGTCCAATGAATGCACGAAATTGAACAGATGATATCATAAATCATTAAGTCCATTTCTTGAGGTAAGATGGCGCGTAAACTGTGGCCATTAATTGTGACGGATTATGGTGTAATCCTACATCTTGATGTCATTGCCTTGTTTTCTTCAATACACCACGACTTGGTAATTAAATGCATGGACCAAGGCTTACGAGACGAACCTGTTGAGACACCGACGCAGTATGTTTTAGAACTGCATAGACTCTCTCTCCGGAACTACTGCCAATTCGACAATAACTATGGCCAACAGACTGAGGGAACTGCACCTGACTCCCCGATATCAGGGCTGCTCGCTGGATTAGTCTTGCAGACAGTAGAAGATGATGTTTTATTCAACCTCTTCAGCCCAAAATGTGGCTTCACTCCGGAAATGACACCTTTGTTGCAGTGGAATTCATAAGCATGTGCAATAAATAACCCATTAAATGCACGACATAATGTTAACATGCATATTCTGGCTGGCAAACCGTTTCCCATGGCTCACACCTTCTTGGCTAGTCCCGATGTAGGCTGATAACGTTGGGTAAGATTTCAAATAAAAATGAATGGAAAGATAAAACCTCGATTTGCCGAGCGTCACAGATTTACTGCGTCACATAATACGTAAATCCCCAGATGGGTTGAGTGAAATCAAGCGGCGCACGTGTGTCGGTTGGAATGACCGTGACCTTCAACATTAATTACCACGCCTCAAGTAGACGATGTAAGCACCTTTCTGGGACCTTGCAAGACCCATTCATGTTGGATGGTCACATGAGAGGGTGTGTAGCCACATTGACAACCGTAACAAGGCCACGCCGATTGGTGTACATGTGACTTTGCAAGCTATTCTTCCATTGGAAGTAATGGTGTGAGCAGGGCTCCCTCTTGGCCTCGGGCTCCGCCTCAACCTAGCTTTTATACACACGGTGCTCCCTACGCCTTGTTTAGCGCTCTTGTCTTTGGGGCCCTTAATTTCTCAACAGTAATTTCGGCACCCATCCAGCTGCCCTCAAGATAAAACAGGTGGTTCTGGTCTACATATACTGTAGGCCAGACATTCCTTTTATTCCTTATATTATTGTGGGTTTCGCAGTCAGTGGGGGAAGGAGTTTGCTTCATGACCCACCGGACCCGTATCCACGCCTTCAGCGTCTCCTGTCATCGTTGAGGAGGGAAACCTCTTTTTCCAACTCTGAGACCGCCCTGGATCCGGACAGCTGAATCGTTGGCGGGATTAGTAGGAGAGTTGATGAACAAATTTCAAAATGCATAAAATGTAAAAAGGTTTTTATAAACGGGCGGTGGTTTGCTGGAATTTTAATACAACCCTTCACCAGTAAGAACAGTTCGTGTAACCCACTGAGTTACATATACATAGCTTATTACAGTATTTGTTTTGGTAGGCTTTGTTTAGTTTATTAATTCAACGCCACAGGAATTCTCCCTTTGGGTGTTATCTAGCGCATTGATACGACCGCGTGCATCGAGTTCTTCCAGTATGAACTTTTTAGTGTAAATTATCTAGCGCAAGGTGGCCTTCGGCATTCTCTCAGCTCTCCTTGATCCGTCGTGTCAGGCCTTTATTTCCTAGTTTTTTCCCAATGCACTTACATTGCCTTTCGTGGTCGATTCTGTACGCCGGAACTTACTTATTTCTCCCAAATGGCTATTTAAACCCTTTGTGGTCTGTCGGTACTCACTACATAACGCGTGCTGAAAGGATCGCCGGCTATCTTTTGGTTTATTTCGCCTCGGTTAGTACACAAACACTCCCCTCTCTCGACAACTCCAAACGGTTTCTGTTTTCAAACTGATTTACTTCTTTATTTGGGAGAAATAAGCTATTTGGGAAATAGAAAAAAGTTTTGTTGTAACTTTTCGACTTAGGTTCCTCAAATCGTCCTCAAACGTGGAGTAAGTTTACAAAACATTTAACATTGAAACATGCTTAAAAGTGTACTTTGATCTGTCACTCCTGCTGGCGTAATGTTTTGATTGGCCAATGTCTTTACAACTTATATTTAAGGCTGTTGTACACCGCATCCAATTCTACGTGTTGGTTGATGCATGCGTTTTCAGAATGGATGACCTCTAAAAATCCAGGGCACTTCTTAGATGAGCAGACACCTACAATGCGAGTCCTGTCCCAGACGAATTTGTGTCCAGTTTCCAACGTATGCAGGGCAACCTAGGACATGTGGTCTCGCCTTTTTACGGTCAACTGATGTGCCTGTATTCGTGTTAAGGCCGATTTCCCAGTTTGATCACAGTTAACCGCATTAAAGGTGTTGCATGTTATCTTATAGACCATATCCCCCTTATCTGAATAGTCGACCCTATCCCAAGGGTGTAGAAGCTTGTTACAGAGTGTAGTTGTCTGCTTGTGCGCCACATGTATTTGGTGCTTCCTCAGGTGCCTACCAACTATTTCGGACACATTCTTAATGTACGGATGTGTTTGCCAGTTTTTGGTTTGGGCGCCTGATCAGAAGAATCTAGTTCCTTTCATTTTCTTTTAACTCCTGTCGTCGCATGCATCGGTGTACAAAATATCTAGGATACCCATTCTGGGAAAACTGTTTAAGCAAGTAATTCCGGGCGGTTTGATATGTTTCGTTGTCAGAGCTGTGAGTTCTTCTTCTGTTAAGGAGGCTGTCCACGGCACTCCGTTTGTGAGATGTCGGGTGATTGTTCTCATAATGTAAAAGAATTTCCGCGTAGGTTTCCTTGCGTGGTCCCTCGCATAACCGTTAATAAGACAGCTAAATTAAGTTCTGTTTACGTGCTAAAGCTTACTTAAATTTGGACTTTAAATCGTCTTCTGGAAGAATGCCTTCAGGTTCCCTATTCGGGAAGCTGGTGCACCGAGTATGCTTCCGTAATATGCGCCAGGTATAATTCCCAATTTTGCTTTTGGCCAGTGCTGTCTAGGCCAAACCACACACGATATTGAACCTCGTCTACGTGGACCCACATTGCCTGACCCGACATCGGTTCTCCCTCTCGGAGCTTTCGTTCGGAGCGTTCGTTTCAGTCTGTTCCAATAGGCCTTAATCCCATTGATGAGTTCTACTGTGATCGGATGCTTAAACGGCTTGCTATGTCTGGCCGTAGACTGTTCAATGCTGACACATTTGTCGTCCACATTGGCATTTTGCCAAACTGGATATGAGTCCCTTGCTTGGCGGTATTCTATCAACCCCGAGTTTATAGATTCGGTTATTCCTTCTGCTTTCGTCAAAAAATCAAGCTGTGGTTGCCTGGATTTTCTGCAAGCCGGAGAAGATGGTCTGTATTTTGGAAGGAGAAGAAACAAGCATTATTACTCAATCAGTTCATTAATGCATTTTATTTTTGTGCATAGCCTTTGGATATGTAGGTATATTTTCCCCTAAGATTTTATGCTACATTGCTAAGTTGCCTTAACGTTCAGATACAAACGTGCGATCATACCTTTGTCATTTGCATTTTTATATTCACTAGTCTGTTCATCCATAGCATCTTTAACATGCGTGCGTACCTGGCTAACTCGCGGTAAATTTTTACGGTTGCACTATTAGGAACATAATGTAAGTTCTTTATGTTCGTCGTTCGTTCTATTGATTCCTGGCCTGCTTCAACTTTACAAATGACGGTTCATCCAAATACCACTTTGCGTACTTTTCTATTGACGCCCTCAATTCCGTTGATATATCTAGGTGAAGGAGAAGAATTTAAATGGAAATCTGTCGAAGGTAGTGCGATATGGTCGACAAGACAAGGATTGCCGATCAAAAGTCAGGGAAGACGATTTGATTTGGACATCCCTTACTGTTTTGTAAGTGCGTACACAAAGGCTCTGTAGGCAATCGCCGCGAGCGCCCTCTCTAGCCAAGTTTTGTTGTCTGTGTCCGCCTTCGAGGTGCGGCGACGCAGCGCGTGTGTGCGCCCTCCGTTGTCTCCGCGTCGCCAGCCAACCAGAGGGGGGACAGCGTTGATTGGCCTGGAGCGCTCGCGAGGCTATTGGCAGGCCTCGCGTGTCCCAGCTGCGTAACGACAAAGACTGTGAGGCGTACAGGAAGGCATCGTGACAAAGGTGGAGTGCAAAAAGACGCGAACTGCCACAAATCCATCATTTTTGTTATTTACTACTTTGATTTCGTTCCACTCCGCGGTGATGTTCTACCCATAAAACCCCTATTACGACCATTCCGGCATTACACGGGCCTGGGGTTACCGGGTGTGAGGTGGAGTTACACAACCTGCCATTGCCAATTCCCCTTCTCCCGCATCCGCTGCAAAAAAATATTAATCGCAAATTAAACACGCTAATCCCAGTCATGTCGTAGAGTGGCTGAATTCTCGTTGACAGGTTGACCCTCCGCTGCATACAAGACAGACACAGAGGGAGGAGCCAGTAGTAATCGAAAAACTACACTGACAGAAGCAAGAAAGTATTAAGTGGCCATTACGGGCTTAGTTTCCTACGCCATTTCATGCTTATTTTCCCTTGCCATTAAATACTACTGGACCAAACACATCTGACAAAATTCTGCCTTAATTACACTGAAGGAGCCAATTTTGGACTGAAAAGGACTACGTGGAACCAGGCTTGGGCAATAACCACCTCCGGCGTGGCAATTCGACCATCGTTCCCGCCGATGACTGCCGTGTGCTGCACAGCAGTGTGGGAGCAGGGAAGGTGACTTGTGTGAGAATAAGTTTAAAATTCGTGTAGACTTGCAGAATATCTATCGCACTCCCTCCTCCACCACCTAGACCCGGTGTAAATACAGCGTCCAGAAGACCCGAGGTGGCAGAGGACGCAGGTGGCTGGCGGGATCGGACCTCGCCCCCTACGCGTGATGCCACACCCCACTCGAATCCCACTAGGTGGGTATGTCAGAGAGGCCACGTCCCGTGTGAGTCCAATCTGATTATAATACCCCGGGAATGATGCGACCTGTTTGTTAGCGGATTGTGAGACCATCCTCATGCGAATGCAAACAATAAAGAAATAACTAAACTTCCGAGCCTAACGAATTGCCACTACCGAGCAAACACAAATGTTTTATTCTGGCGCGGACTGAGAGCACTCTGGCAGATATGTCATCGTTGGACTGGCCAATGGCATTGCGATATTAGAGGGTAACAGATGTCGTCGTCCAACAACGGTAACCCTGATGCCCAGTACAAATGTCCAAGGCCATACTCCTGCCTCAGGTCTAAAAACCACAGGTGGCTCTCTCTATATCAAGACGCCGTAGGTGGCCGCTGTTCTGTGATCCATGTTTCGGCTCACTGGGGAGACTGTGGTTTGAGTGCCAACTTCGAGTACTCCCATGGTAGAACGACGTTGTCACTTTTGCCTTGGGGGAGCGGAGGGGAGTAGATATGCCACTTCATCATTGTTGTCCTAGGATGTTGTAAGAACATGATCAAGGCAGCTGGCCTGTTAATCTTAGCGCACTCTAGCTGGAAACGTGACGTGTTGAGGGTAAAGTAATTTTAACGTCGGGTTTACAAGGTGACCATCAAAGTTATCTTCGAGCTATTTGTGCGGACAGAGTTCCGGTCAATGTGAGGCGCGTTAAAGTCATCCATGATCAAGATACCCGGCCATGTAGCCAACTTTTCGAGCTCCTCCATCAGGCGAGCGTCGGAAGTGTGGTTCCGTCTGGACGTCCGATTGGCTGTCGGGAAATCGAGGCTCAGTGAACCCTGCACTTTAATAGACAATTGGACGACCTCGGAAGTACACGAAAATGTATCGGTTTTGTCCAATATCATTACTCCATGTTTCCCATGCGTGAGTACTTCTCCTCCCTGACGCCTGTCCCGTCTAAACGGCTGGTAGTCAGGCATGCTTAACTCACGGTCGTCCACGTGTTGATTTAACCAGGTTTTTATTAGAGCGATTAGGACAGGGGATAGATCACAGGGGTGGATATTCAGCTCGTCGAGCTTTGATAACAAATTCTGCGCGTTATTTTACATGAATTTTAATTTTAAGCTGAAGGGAGATATGCTTACATTTTAGTTAGCACATTCAGTCGGTTGCGCGGTTCTTCGGACCGAACTCGTCAAGAGGAAGAATGGTGGGCGTTGCTTTACTTGGTCGTTTTATATACCTAAATTGTCTTCCCCTTCGTTGAGCCTTTTTCTTAGTCCCAGCACTAGTGGAAGACTTTTCAGTCTTTACGCTGGCGGGTGGTCCGGTTGGAAAAAAACGCCTACGTTGGAACCTTTTATTCTAAATCGCCTGGGAAGAATGAGACTGGCTTGCTCGCTGCTGATCAGCATTACTATAAGAGGACGGAGACGTGCTGATTCCGATGAATTTAAAGCATTTTTCTAAGGCGGAAGGCTTTGAACCCTTCTCTTGTCGTAGTGGTTATTATGGTTATTCCTTCTAGAGCTGCAGTAACAGGTACAGGCGACATATACGTGTCTTGACAAAATTACAGACATCTGCACTGACTGGCACTTTGTCAAGACCGATATCCTGACTCTCAATGCGATCTATTGTTCTCGATATAATGAGCCATCCCCTAACACATAAATCTATATTCCATTCTTCTCTAATCTACTTCGTCTTTGACAGCTACATCCATCATGAAGTTGTCAGATTTGTGACATTGAAGTCTCTCAGCTAGATTTTAAAATTAAACTCTTCCACTTTACGCGCCTCATAAGACCTTGCAACTACAAAATCAGCACTGACTTCACCAATATGACGTCTAAAAAAGCGATCAGTTTAAGTGCTCTCGCAGTTGCAACGAGTTAGTTGCATCACACCCCCCTCCCCAATTTATTGACATACGTCAGCCTATGAGACATGTGACTGCATCGAAAGCCAAACGAGGACAAACCCCTTATAAATTGGAGTCCTTCTAACGGGGCGAGTATTCACTGAAACCACACCTCTCTGACGAGTCATGGCTAGACGACAATATGATGATCCTAGTCTCCGTCAGACAGCGGGTCTCACCTTCCCCGTTCTTAATGGGCAGAAATATGTCTGCAATGGAAGCCGCTGCGTACGACTTCCGACAAAATATGAGAGTACGTTTATGTTTCTACGCTTCAATGTGCATACTTTGCTCTGATTTTGACATAATGGGTTTGATAGAAGCAGTAGTGCGAGGGGGGGGGGCGACTAAATGTAATTTAGCTCCCCAGTTGAATATGCTTGTGTTTAATAAACCCACTACATGCACATGTTCTCTTTCCATTTGCAGTGTACATGGCCAAGGAGAGATCTGCCTCCAAATCAGGACGCATCCGACGAACAAATTTGGAGGAGCAAGTGTAACAGACTCTCCGTGCTGAGCCGACTGACAATCACTACTTTTTGTTTAAATTACCATTTCAGCAATAAATATGCATTTTGTGCCAAGACATGTCTGCTGCAATCCCAGGAGCACTGGTATAACACTATAGGTGTCTGTCAAATAAGTCGACCGGAGCTTAAGACTGGCAGTAAGGAGTCGCCTGTTCGAAGTACACTCTGCGCTTCGGTTAGTCCTCTGCATTTGTCGTTATAATTATCGACTGAGGAGGAGGGTGCAGGCAGATCGATGTCTACGATGATATTGAATTTAAAATAATATTCAAAAAACATTTGCAATTTTCGTGGGATCAGTTAGTCAGAAAAGTGAAAATGTCCAAGGCAACTGTAGGGAGACAGTCGTCCTTCAGGTTCCGGCAGTTTCTGAAGAGAATTCACTGCGAAAATTCATGTTGTGAGTCGAACATGCATATACCATATGCTTGAACGACGTCCGTGCGAGTTCTATTCTCAACTCCAAATTGATTATGAAACCAATAAAATGTTCAACCCAGGGGCGGTCATTGGCATTGAATTCTTCTTGAAAACCATCTGTCCGCATGTCTGGCAAAGCGCTCCATCCCACCGTACAATCAGTTATTTCCGATCGTTTCTAACCAGCGTCGCATGATCCACAAATGACAGTCCTTGACAGTCCTACTGACCTAATGTCAAAACTCTTTGATGCATTTTGATTCTTAACTTCTCTGTGACAAACCCTAACACCAGCTGAAGGTCTATCGACCAATGCTGAAGGAAGTGGTTGGGTGCGCATTCCAGGTACCTGTTAACTGTGCTTAACAAGCTGTTCTGTGGTTGATTAAAGTTTGTGCCAGTAGGCATTCACGGCATGTGGCTACCGTCCATGTCTGTTTCCATTTATCTTTGAGAAATTTGTGAGGCATCTATTCCGTTATGCCTATTGATCCATGTCCCGCCTCTGAATGTGTTGCTTCCGTATGCTCAAGCCGACGATGCGGGTTTAATGAGGAGGATGCAGGCAGAATAATAACATGCAGTTATAAAAACCGTTTTAGCTGGTCACATGGGCACGTCGTTATTTATACCAGACAGGCGAATGTGGACATTGAAATGATGATGGGGAATTTTAAAAAGATTCAATGAAGATGTGCATTTACCTTGGGATCAGACAGTCGGAACAGTGACGAAGCCGTTTGAAAAGCTGGATGCTCCACCAGTCTAATGCAGCGGGCAACATGTGAACTCGTCGATTCCTGGCGGAAGTCTGACTTACAGTGGCGAAATGCGCTGGTGTGAGCTGGAATTCCTGCCTAGGTACTGCGCTGAATCCACGAACAGTGAACTGACTCTCCCGTCGGCTGCGATCGGAAGGACAAGGGGTAAGATGTGGTCTGGGAGCCCCACGTGATGAACTGTTTGTTTAAGATGTAGAGATGCGTTTACGGGCTAGGGCTAGGGTTGGAGGTCGTGTTGGCGGCCAGGGCTTAGGGTCAGGTCAAGCGGTTAGTGTTAGTTGTTAGGGTTAGTGGTCTGTAAGACAATTGATTTTAAACTATGCAACTTGCGTATATCCTTCTCTCCGCACGGATTGCCTAGTCCATGAAAGGTGACATTTTTGTGTCTCCTCCATCTTCTTTCCTTGTCAAGCAAGGACAGTATATTTTGTAAATTTCGTATTTCTCGTCTTGGTTGAAGCTGAACGCCAGCCTTTTGCAATTGGACAACAGACATGCGCTCCATCAAATGTCATCTTTCAGAGTTTCGAAAAAGTCCTCCTAACTGTATTAAGAACTTAGAGGATGTTACCGATCTACATTTTACAAGATTGGACGGCTAACCTAAAGTACCCCGATCGATTTAACTTATGAGACATCATTTTTTTGGGACATTTCAAACGTTGCGTATTTTTTCGCAGCGAAGACGTGAAAATATATTGACGCTACTGGTTTTTTCCAAGTACTATTACCTTTTATGCAGCCAAAAGTAACAGCATTTAACGATTGCCTTGGAATGATATTGTTGGATCCTGCGTTGACGGAATACAGTGCTGTTGTGGGGGGAGATGATTTAAGGTGTGAGAGTACCTGTATTTCGGTCTAGCCAAGAGTACCCTTGGAGCAGAATGGTGGAACAAGGATCTGTTAAACCACTCGGTAGCCAAGGCAATGCCTCAGAGACAAGGATAGTTGAGGGAGATGGTATTTTTCCACTAGTCTTAAAAATGCTCTCGGTGTTTGGCGTGACTCTTTCTAGATTGGATTACAATGCTCGAAAAGGGTGGCCTGTTTTTGGATGGGGACTGCGTGGATGTCCTTGGTGTCATCTCTGGGATTTTGTCGCAGAACAGACTGTTTGTACCTCGTTCAGTCCGCTGTTTACTGCGTTTTTTATAAAATTGGCGTGTCCGAAAAGACCCATTACATGCACGGCTGCTGTTAACGTGCTTGACCCAACACTTTAATCTTTTCATAAAGTCGTAATTTTTGGATAATTGAATGCAGTGAGGTGGTGCGATGGGACTTCAGCGCGATGGCGAATTTTTCCTTAGAGGGCTGCGAACAACAGCTACCTCAGCAACAAAAATAATTTCGGTTTTTGAACCTCCTCAGAAATTAACAGCCAACGTGGAGTTAATCGGTAGGAATTAAGCTTTGTGGGTCAAGTTCACATGTTGATATGGATATTTGGGCCGGAATCCACCAGCTAAAGCCGAGCAACCACGTAATATTCGCAGACTGCGAGGATGCAGTCAGCAGTATGCTTGTGCTTGTGTAGACCCTGAGTGCAAGTTCAATGGCAGGTTCAACTTCATTTTATACTTGGAGCAGTTTTTTACACCGAATTTTATCCTCTCTTAAAGCACAGAATCCAAATAAAGCTTAATTTTCCGACATATATGTAAAAGGACGAATGTTTTTATGCAAGTGTTCTTTGAAATATATTTGGATTTACATAGACAATAAAAATCAGTGAGGAAAATGTACACTAACTAAGTGGTCACTTTACGCAGTGTAATTTTTTCAGACGGCCGAAAAGAATTTCATTTGGAAACCGACATCCTGAAGTAACTGATTTAGCAAGAACGTATAATGCACGGTACATGTGAATGAGCATGTTTACTCTCGGTGACAGCAATTCTAATTCGAAAATATAAAACACCTCCGAAATGTAGGATGCATCAGGGACCGGATGCATTCCATTTGTTATGCCAAATTGATTTAACATTTCTCTTCTCGCAAAAATGTAATTTTGCATTCCTCTTTTTACATGGTTTTTTTAAGCCGTCCACCGTAAATTGCGATAATACGGCGGCCGAAAGGTGTTTTTCCTCATTTAAATGCTGTCCGGCAGTAATCAGGCAACAGAAGCCAATCGTCAGCTTAGAAATTGCAAGAGCTGCGCTTGCTGACCACAACGAGATTTGTGTCTGTGTCCCCGTTCAGTGGCAAAACACGTTGCAATACACGGGCTCGACGGCAATTCGAGTTGCCGTTGTGGACGAAACGCAACACAGCAATATATGCAACGTCTGCATTGTGAATAAAGGAACACAAGGCAGGGGAATATGCAAATGGAAGCCGTTTCTCGCGCATACGTCGACTAAGGTTCCTTGTTATTTCAAAATTTCAAGTAATGATGGATAGAAACATAAAACTTGAACTTGCTCATCGCTACGCCCTCTGTCTGCGCGTAATTTCAGAAGAAGCTTTGAGACAGAACGACACATGCCAGTCCCGACCAGATCGGTAGATACGAGTTCCATTTGAAGTAAGACTTTGCCAAGCTTACACACAATTGCACCGTGTGGCATTTCGTCAAGAGCAATCTTCTGACTCTCATTGAGATCTATTATTCTTGATATAATGAGCCATCCTATGACACTTAAATCCATATTGAATTCTTTTCTAATCTACCCCATCCTTGACAGCTATAGTAATCAAGGAATATCACAGCGACAATACCCATGCCGGAGTTAAGACATTGAAGATTCTCAGTCGGCCTCTTAAATCAAACTCTTCCACGTTACGCGCCCAATTACACCTAACATACACAACATTATCGCTGTCTTCAACAACATGCCTTTCAAGTAAGGGATCACTTTAAGTGTTCTGGTACTTGCAACGAGGAATGTGCGTCACACCGCCCCCCTCCCCTCTCCAGCAACATGCCTTATCCTTTGAGAGGCGTAACTGAATCAAAAGCCAAGTCATTTAGTACCGCCTCTCATGAACGGTCAGTGCAAAACAGACCACTATCCGAACCCGCATTCCCAGGCATGCTGCAGTCTGAATGGTGCGCTAAACAAGTTCATGTCCTTACCTCAATACGTGACGAAAGTACGTAACCCTCCTCAATACAATGCGATGGCGGTGGCGATGAAGATAACAATGCCCCTCTAAAAAGGAATCCCTCTGATGAGGAGGGTATCCACCGAAACCGCATCTCTCAGACAAGTCATGTCTGGACGACAATATGATGATCCTAGTCTCCGGCATACACCGGGTCTCACCTTCCCCATTCTTAATGGACAGAAGTATGTCTGTGATGGAAGTCGCTGCATACGACTTCTGACAAAATATGAGAGTACTTTTATGTTTCTACGCTTCAATGTGCATACTTTGCTCTGATTTTGACATAATGGGTTTGATAGAAGCAGTAGTGCGAGGGGGGGGCGACTAAATGTAATTTAGCTCCCCAGTTGAATATGCTTGTGTTTAATAAACCCACTACGTGCGCATGTTCTCTTTCCATTTGCAGTGTACATGGCGAAGGAGAGAGCGGCTTCCACGTCTGGGCGTATCCGACGAACAAATTGGGAGGAGGAAATGTAACAGAATCCCTAAGATGAGCTGACTGACAATTATTCTCTTATTGTTTAAATCACTGTTGCAGTAATAAATATGCATTTTATGCCAAGAACTGTCTGTTGGTTATCTGGGAGCGCTATTAGTGTGTGTCAGTTAGGTCGTTGGAAACTTGAGACAGGCAATGATGAAAGACGGTTTTAACTTGTTCTGTGGACACGTCCTTATTAGTATCAAGCAAGGGATTCAGGCAGTACAATGATTATGGTGACTTCTAATTATATTCAATCGACATCCACATTTGGTCTGGGACCATACAGTCAGAACGGTGAAGAAGCAATTCGAATAGCTGAATGCGCCACCAGTCTAATTCAGCGAGTAGCATGCGAACTCTTGGCTTCCTGGCTGAAGTCTTACGCACAATGGCGAAATGCGTTGGTTTAAGCCGGAATTCCTTCGTAGAATCCACCAAAATTGGTCATTTAACATTGGGTAAGACGTCCTTCCCCGGAGCGACTCTCCTGTGGAATGTGATCACGAGTTCGAGGTCACACAGAAGTGCATTCACAAACGAATTCCTTAGAGATGAAGGGTCTGTAAGTCATTTGATGTTAAACTATGCTATTTTCGTGTATCCTTTTATCCGAACAGATTACCTAGTCCATGATAGATGACATTTTTGTGGCTTCTTCATCTCCATCCCCTGTCAATCAGAGAGAGATATGGGGCATATTTTGTGAATCTCGTATTTCTCATCTCGATCGAAGCTGGAGGCCACCATTTTGCTATCGCACAATAGACCTACGTTACATCAGATGTCATCTCTCACAGTTCCGAATCCGTCCTCCTTAGTGGATAAGGACCTGGGAGGATGTTAGTAACCCACAATTGTACGAGAGCGGACGGCCGAATTAAAGTAAACTGATCGACTTAACCAATGAGGCATCATCTTTTCGTAGCATTTCAAACGTCGTGTTGGAGTTGTGAGGTGGCGGCTGCGGCAGCGGCGGCGGCAGCAGTGGAGGTTGTGACGACCACACCAGTCCCCCTATATAATGGAACCCCTCTGACGAGGAGAGTATTCACTTAAACCACACCTCTCAGACAAGTCATGGCTAGAGCACAATATGATGATCCTCGTCTCCGTCAGACACCGGGTCTCACCTTTCCCATTCTCAATGGACAGAAATATGTCTGCGATGGGAGTCGCTGCGTACGACTTCCGACAAAATATGAGAGTGCGTTTGTGTGTCTACGCCTCAATTGTCATGCTTTATCCGAGCTTGACATTGGGCGGGTTTAATAAAAGCATTGGTGTGTGCAATTCAACTCCCTACATGAATTTGCTTGTGTTGAATAAACCCACTACATGCGCATGCTCAGTTCCATCTGCAGTGTGCATGGCCAAGGAAAGAGCGGCCTCCAAGTCTGGACACATCCGACTAACAAATTGGGAGGAGGAAGTGTAACAGATTCTTCACGCTGAGCCAAATGACAATCACGCCTTTTCTGTTTAAATTACCTTTGTAGCAATAAATATGCATTTTGTGCCAAGACCTGTCTGTTGCATTCCAAGGAGGACTATTAGTGTATGCCAAATACGTCGTTGGAAACTTGAGGTTGGCAATGAGAAAATACTGTTTTAGCTTGCTCTGTTCACACGTCATCATTACTATCAAACAAGGGATGAGGGAAGTTCAATTATCTTAATGACTTTTAAGTAGATTCAGTGAACATCTACATTTGACTTGGGATCAGACAGTCAGAACGGTGAAGAAGCAGTTCGAATAGCTGTATGCGCCGCCCAGTCAAATGCAGCGGGTGCCACGCGAACTATTGGCTTCCTGGCTGAAGTCTTACGCACAATGGCAAAATGTGTTGGTATGAGCTGGAATTCCTGCCTAAGCATTGCGTAAAATCCACCAACAGTGGTCATTTATCATTGAGTACGACGTCCTCCCATGGACTGACGCTCTCGCGGGCTGCAATCGGGAGTTCGAGGTCACACAGAAGTGCATTCGCAAACGAATTCCTTAGATATTAAAAGCCCGCAAGTCATTTGATGTTAAACTATGCAATTTGCTTATATCCGTTCATCTGCATAGATTGCCTAGTCCATGATGGATGACATTTTTGGGGCTTCTCCATTTCCATTCCTTGTCAATCAGAGATAGATAGTATATTCTGTGAATCTCTTATTTCTCATCTCGATCGAAGCTGGAGGCCACCATTTGGCTATCGCACAATAGACATACGTTCCATCAGATGTCATCTCCCACAGTTCCGAATCCGTCCTCCTAATTGGATTACGACCTTGAAGGATGTTAGTGACCCGCACTTGTACGAGAACGGACGGCCGAATTAAAGTAAACTGATCAACTTAACTTATGAGGCATCATCTTTTCGTGGCATTTCAAACGTCGTGTATCTTTTCATTTTTGTTTAACAGAATAGATTTCTAGGTACTTTGTCAAAAGAACGTGAACAAATGTGAAACGACATTTTATACACACCAAATTTCCTGTGTTTATGACTTGTGAAATTTTAGGAAAAGTCTCTTCAATTGATCAGGGACATAGATATCGCTGACACCCGGTGCGGACTGTCTTTAACTTAGGCAATTGTGTTTAGAGTTCGGGTGAGTGTACGAATAGGACCCAAACAGCTATCTGCATACAGAAAAACCACTGACAACTCGTAACTACTGGAGATCATATTATTTGGAAGGTTTTTATGAAAATAAACTACAGAGCAGTTGTTATTGCGCAGTCGACTATTAGCCCTGGGTACCTAACCGACGCCATTATTGCTAAAAGTTACATAGTATTTTTATGAAAGGAAACTTCTGTTGATACGCAGAAAACACAAATGAACTCTAGTGGAATTTAGATTGAGATTTGTTGTTTGAGCTGGAATTCCAGTCTAGGAATTGCGTAGAATACACCAACATTGGTCATATAGCATTGGGTAATACGTCCTTCCCGGGAGCGACTCTCCTGTGGAATGTGATCACGAGTTCGAGGTCACACAGAAGTGCACTTACGAAGAAATTTCCTGTATATTAGGGGTCTGTAGGTCATTTGGTGTTTAAGCATGCAATTTTCGTGTGTACTCTTACTCTGCAAGGGGTACATATTTGTGGTTTCCCTATCTTCATTCCTTGTCAGTCAGAGAGAGATATGGAGTATATTTTGTGAATCTCGTACTTCTCATCTTGATCGAAGCTGGAAGCCACCATTTTGCTATCGCACAATTGACCTACATTCCATCAGATGTCATTTCTCACAGTTCCGAATCCGTCCTCCAAACCGGATTAGGACCTTGGAGGATTGCTGATAGAAGCGAACAGGCGAGTCCCAGGTAGCAGTTCAGAAGATGAAGATGCATCTACATCTTCTGAACCTTGGAGGATGTTAGTGACCCGCACTTGTACGGGAGGGGACGGCTGAATTAAAGTAAACTGAACGACTTAACTTATAAAACATCATCTTTTCGTGGCATTTCATACGTCGCGCATTTTTACATTTTTGTTTAACATAATAGATTTCTAGGTACTTTTTCTAATGCGCGTGTACAAATGTGAGACGGCATTTTGTACACATTATATTTTCCATGTTTATGCCTTGTGAAATTTTAGGAAAAGTCTCTTCGATTGATTGGGGACTTAGATATCGCTGACCCCCATTGCGGAAGTATTTAACTTAAGCAATTGTGTTTAGAGTTTGGGTGGGTGTACGAATAGGACCCAAACAGCCATCTGCATACGGAAGACCCGCCGACAACTCGCTACTATTAGAGATCATATTATGTGGGAGGTTTTTATGAGCATAAACTACAGAACAGATGTTATTGAGCAGTCGATTGTGAGACCTGGCTACTTAACTGACTCCATTACAGCTCCAGGTCACATAGTATTTTTATGAAAGGAAATTTCTGCTGATACGCGGAAAACACTGCTTGAGATTGCATCCGCTAATTCTGTCCCAATTTGTATTCACTGCAGTAGAGTGCGTAAATCAAAATTAGCGAAAGTGCTCAAATCCAACGCAAATCAGCTTAAGCGTGTGAGTCAAAACCTCTTATAACCGATAAATGAGGTTCGATTGGTATGCATTTGTCATGTGCAATTTCTGCTTCCTTCTTTAGCCAATTTGCAGTAGACACATGATTGACAGTACATATTGCACATTCTCTACTATTGTGAAATGCAGTTAGTAGTCAGCAACTGATACTTTGTTTCGCTTCGGCAACAGAAACGTCCCACTACTGCGTAGGTTCAACAAGCCTCATTTGAATGCCCACCTGTCTTCATTACTTTTCAAAATTTATAGCCTTATAAATATAGTTGGTCGTATTTGGCAGAGCGAATGGGCAAAGTTCTATTCCGACACCGTGGGTGTACCAATATGACCCAAACAGCTATCTACATGGAGAAGAACCGCAGACAACTCTCCACTAATGGGAATTATATTATTTTGAATGTTTTTGAGCATAGACTACCGCAGCTCTGCCTTTAGGCAGTCAATAATGAGCCCGGAGAACTTAACTGACTTCACTGCAACCAAATTTACGTAATTTTGTGAAAGGAAACTTCTGTTGAATCAATGAATACACGCTGTTTGCGATTGCACTTGCTAATTCCAATCCAAGTTTTAGTAACTGACCGATATTTCGAAATGTCAGATTATCAAAATGTTTAATCTGACGACGTTCCCACAAATGAACTCTAGCAGAATTTAAATTGAGATTTGTAAATTCGGCACTTCCCTATTTTCTTAAGAAATTTGTTTTTCTATCCAACACAATATTTCTTTCAATACTTCTTTCGAGTCCGCATTTAAGTGTGGTCATTTCATTGTTAAGCTGGAGTTTTACTCTATGCATTTGGCCTGAGTTCCGACTTACATGAGATATTTTGCCAACTTTGGCATATTGCCTTATGTGATCAGCCTACTGTAAATTGCGTTAATTGCAGTATAGTGTGTAAGGCAGGAAATAGGTCAAAATTAGCAAATACTCACAAGTCCAACGGAAATCAGCTTACATTTGAGTGTCAAAACTTCTTATCCATGATGGACTTCCGATAATGATTCGTGTGTCAAGTGCAAGTTTTTCTTCCTTCTTTGGCCACTTTGCAATATGTGCATTAATGGCCATTAGTTGGATCTTACATACTCTCTACTTGCGTGGCATGCAATTAGTAGACAACAACTGATGCTTTGTTTCGCTTCGGCAACAGAAATGTCCTACCAGTGTGGAAGCTCAATAAAGCTCATTTGAATGTATCGATCGGATTTCGAGATTTATACGCTTTCATTTTTGATTTAATTTGGTAGAGAGATAGGGTAAGGTTTACTTCCAACATCAAAATACTTGCCAGAAAAATTATTCTCCCACTAAGTTTGTCCAAATAATGTACTAAATTGCAAAGGTGCTATCATAATTCATTGAGTCCATTTCTTGAGGTAAAATGGCGCATAAACTGTGGCAATTATTTGTGACGGATCATGGTGTAATCTTCGTTTTGATGTCATTGCCTTGTTTTCCTCAATACACCACGACTTGGTAATTAAAAGCATGGGCCAAGGCTTACGCGACGCCCTGGGAATTACTGTCAATTCTACAACAACTATGGCCAATAGACTGAGGGAGCTCCACCGGGTTGCACGATATCAGGACTGCTCGCTGAATTAGTCTTGCAGAGAGTAGAAGATGACGTTTTATTCAAACTTTTCATCCTAAAAATGTGTCTTCGTTCCGCAAACGACGTCTTTATTACAAATGGCTTCACTGATGTGCACAATAAATAACCCATCAACTGCACGGCATAATGTTAACATGCATAGTCTGGCTGGCAAACCCTTTCCCAAGGCTCACACCTTCTGTGTAATTGTCGATATAGGCTGATAACTTTGAGTTAGATTTCAAATAAAAATGGATTGAAAAGATAAAACTTCGACTTGCTGAGTGTGGTTATCTGACTTGCTCAATTCTGGACTTCGTCTACGTGATTGAAAATCAACTACAACGACGATAGAAACGGTAACTTACGTAACATCACAGATTAACTGCGCCACATTTTGGTAAAATCCCCGAAGCGTTGAGTGAAATCAAGCGGCGCACGTGTGTCGGTTGGAATAACCGTGACCTTAAACATTAATTACCATCCCTCAAGGAGACGATGTGACCTTAACAAGGACACACCGATTGGTGTACATGTGACTGTGCAATCTACTCTTCCATTGGCAGTATTGCTGCGGGCAAGGCGATATAAAAGAGGGTGTGCTAGAGACTTAAGCATGTTATTGCCAACTCCTGAAACACCTTCTGCCTGCAAGTCACGCTCATCATGGTTAGGCATCACCCTCTGCGTCAGGACGAAACTCTGACATATCCGGTCCTTAATGGTCAGAGGTATGTCTGCGATGGCACCCACTGCATGCGTCTTCCGACAAAATATGAAAGTGAGTGATACTGTTGTACAGCATTTTATCGTCCGCCGCAAGCGATTGCCCTTTAAATTTTCATTTGAAAATGAATGTGCTTGTTTTTGCTTTTTTAGTGTACCTGGCAAGGGAGCGATCGAAGTCTCGGAGGGTGCGGTCGCCAACAAGACGTCAGTTATAATTAATTGGAAATCGCCGATGGCCATTAACGACAATCACCCACCTCCTTCCAGCCTGCCGTTCGTCCAGCGTTTATTCAAGGGGTTATTTTTTTTTCAAGAAGCCTCCATTGTACTTTATCATCCTAACTTTATTTTTGAATATAAAGAACATCTCCAACTGACTCCTAGTCATTTTTTGCCTTTAATTTTGGGGAAGACAATGCGTATTTTAAGATTCCAGTCAATAGCTTTGGCGAAATGCGTAAGTATGAAGTTTTATTCGACCAATGGAAGGTGAAGTTGTTGGGTGGTTTTCGTGTTTGGATGTGCCTTGTGCGACATAGTTTCAGATCGCCTTTGGTTAAGTAGGGGTGACTGGGAGGACTCGACTGCCAACTTGCTTGCAGACCTCCGACCTTGGCCATGACTTTCGCGCTGAATGCGGGTTACTGTGAAATAAATCGCGCACCAATCACCTCGCCTGCTCTCATCTTGCGGTGCAGCACACGGTGGACATGTTCCATCACGACGATCGAACTGTCATGCCACAACGAATTAATATTTACACAAATCGCACATTGAAACAGGCAGCCAGTAGATTACAAACATGTGTTTATTTGCCGTACTTACAAAACAGGAACTAGCCAAAAGCTCCGACACGCGTGGTTCGCCGATCTTGTACCGCTGCCTGTCTAAGGTCTTATCTTGCTCTGCCATATGGCGACGTAAGTGCGCGCGGTTATTAAAGAATAAGCAAAAGGCGATGTTCAAAAATAAACAAAATTTGAATTAACCACCGCCGATAGGTTTTCATTCACTGGGGAATTCAGGAAATGTTAACGGTAGGGCTTAGGACCTCATGTAGCTTTCGTAGTTGGGACCTACATCCTACCTCCGCCCTCCATCAGTAATAAAACAGTTCCGCTTGGATCTATAACGTCGTGCAAAGAGTCCTCGTATGGAATCTTGCCGACCGGCGAGCCAAGTTAGTCTCCTCGGACGAAGAGTCAGGCCAAATTGATTCCTCCACATAGTGGTATTCATAGAACTCTTACGTACATGAGATCCGTCCACATGGGGAATGTTAAGGCACGCCTAGGCGCAGACGTCAAGTCGCGCCAATCATTCAGTCCAGTACTATCAAACAGTTGCCTGACAGCCTTGCGCAGTCGACTGGTTCTCGGATGATGAGAGAGAGAGATTGTGACTCAAATTGTGGAATTCTTTCTCAAATCCCATCAACGTTTGAATCTATCGCGATATGCCAAGAGTCGTTGCATGGAGAGTTACCAAATGGCAGGATAATTCGGCCCTCCCCCCACGACCGATAGTAAGGCTTCAATGGCTTTTTCCTATTACGGTTTTGGGGCCACTATCGCATAAGCGAGATCGAAGCTGTCCTCTTTGCCGGGAATAAGCCATGGTTGGCACGCGTAGATGAGCTGTTTAGCCACTGCGCCCGAACCGATCTCCGACTGTCCTGACTCTGTTTATCCACCAACCTCGGATAGGTAGAGGAGGAGGAGGAGGAGGAGGAGGAGGAGGAGGAGGAGGAGGAGGAGAGAGGATATCAGACGCCTTCTCATCCAGAATGCATTCAGCATGCAGACCAAAAGACAGAGTAGTGTGCTTACACGCAGCCACATGGCAGTTTATTAAATGCTATCGGAGTAGTCACGCACCTATCTTTGCCCAATATTCTAAATGAGCATTCAGCGTATTTGCGCTGTCATCTGCAAAGTAACAGATGGCTTTTGGAAAGAATAAGCGAGATTGTCACTTATTATAAAGCATGATATACATTACTGAAATTTAATGAGATAATTTTAGTTATCACTGGGTACCCCAAGCGGGCGGCGCCATTCATGAAACTACGCTCAAGACAGGGCTACTACGAAAGTGTATGCGAAAGGCTACACAAATGTGTCATCCACTACAAACGGTATCTTCAAAAGTTCTCTACAACGGATCTTGATGACAATTGAAGGACTTGTGAGGAGACGGGGTCAGTCAGAATCCGCTGCATCCGTAACCGAGCAAAATGGGAACGAATGATCCGAATGCTCGAAAGCCCTCAACACATTCCGCTACAGGATAAACCAAATTTGTAAGATGCCTGCCGGGAAAGAAACAGTGCATTTTAAAAATATTCCAATTTGATCATAAAGCTGAGGAATTCAGCCTTACAGTCCATCTTGCGGGCCCATGCGAGGTGCAGCAAACCTGCTCAGTTGTCGGCTTGTGGCGAATGAGGCAGAATTGGAAAATTATATTCCACAGAACAGCGTAGGCTAGCTCAGCTGAGCACTTTCACACCCAGTGGTGTGAATCAAATTCGCGAAATACTAAGCACTTCTGCAGTGCGAGCAGCTAATTGATTTACTACGTAGCAATAAACTTGAGCTATTTCACAGTAACAACGCGTCAAGATTCCCTCCTCAAATTTGTTTACTTAGGATGTGCGTTACGGCACAGATTTTCTTGAACGAAAGTGAATATCGAGTATGAAGGTGGAGCTGTTGCCACTACTTATACCTGTCGCCTTGAGAGAAACAACCCAAGCTCAGTTTTTGCTGCATGTGAACAATGTCCGTGTTCTGTCCCATGACGTTTCGCTGTACATTCGGCTATCGCATAACTCTTCGTAACAACGCATCCAAACCTCCTCCTCAAATTTGCTTCCTCGGGAAGTGCGTTACGGCAGAGATTTTACTTAAACGAAGGTGATTGTCGAGTATTAAAGTGGAGCTGCTACGACTACTAAACCTGCATACGCGGATGGAAAAGACAAGTATTCATGTGTAATTTCGGTTTGCAAATTGCATGTTACTACTTTCCACCGAGTCAATGTATGATATCATCCAGCAGGTAAGCAGTCAGCAACATAATACGCCTGTGATATTGCAGTAGGTGTGGATGCTATTGCGTTGCCGCTGACGTTATGACGCACTGCCAGTCGTCATCGTAAGATAATTAATTGACGCATTTCAATCAGCCCTGAGACTGACGTCAACAGGCGAATCCAGTCTAGTCTAGCCTCCATATATCCCAGCGCAAGCTCAGCAAGTGACACCGGAAGTTGAGCAATAGAGACAGAGCTCAAATTAGTGGAAAGGGATGATTTCTAAATTTAGTTAAGCAGAGGATAAGGGAATGATGAATAGGGAGATAAGGCAGAGGTCGTATCTCCATCCTCGTTCCAATAAGTAAATTCAGTCGGCCTGAGAGAGATGGCAAAGCAGTCGGCAGTTGACTGAAGTTATTTCATGTTAGCGGATCGCAACTTGGAAATGTCCTCCGATGGTCTGGTTAACGTGAGTGGGTAATTCGCGCCTTTCGTATCCTAACGTTCGACTGACAAATCTAGTGAATGAATCACCATACTGACAGCATAAGTGGATCCATAGATGTTTTGGAAGATTTTTGAATAATATATTTGACCTGACTATGAAGTACTCGGCGCCCCGCTGGGATTGGAACTCACTTACGTCGTCCGGTGTGGCCTCGAGTTCAAGTGGTTAGTGTTTGGCTGTACTTAGGCCTTCCCTTTACTCGTGAGTTCGAATCCCACCACGGCGACGAGTTTTTCACAGTTGAGTCAATATGAATAAGTGGATTTCTTACTACCACTGACTGCCAGCTGCCAGTTTGGGAATATGATGCAATTATTCCAGAATGGCTGATTAATTTCGGTTCAGGTATGCGCGTTAACTTTCGCACATAGTTTTAAGAAGTTTTTTCTGCCATATTTACAACATAGTTGCGCATTAATTTATTCGGAAATCAAAGGGGGCAGTATTGCCTGCTTTGCTTGCCTTTATAGCAGTGCTCAAACGTTTACGAACGGGAATAACCATACTTGAATTAACGGCTGTTCATTACTGATAGTCACCAGTCAATAGCAATCTCAACACGCGCAGGAAAACAATCCGGAAAAAAACATGATCGCTTCAAAATTGCAGTATCCGGCCTACCCCAGTTGATGCCGAACGAAATATTGTAGTGTGTTTTCGATCGGAAAGGATTACTTAAGTAGAGTTATAATATTCTTCATAGCGTAGCATAATTTCAAGCTATTTCAGTCATACCAGGATGTAGGTTTTTAATGAGCTTCTGTCCGGATGCTTGCAAAAAGCACTCTCGATAAAAACGACTGCCAGAGGAATCCGAATTTTTCCACTGACCTTTGATACACATCTGATAGTAAAATACATGCGCCAATATTCATTCTTGTACCCATTTGGTAGCAAACTGCGTCCTTTTCAACTTTTATAATCGAACGAAGGGTATCTTTAGGTATCAATGAGGATTTTCCAAAACCGTAAACTCTCCATTCAGATAGCATTGTGTTTGCTCTTTTATTGATTCTTCTTAAAAAGTATGCGATCTGGACCACTTCCGCGACACAGTTTCGCGATTATCTCACGGTTCCTTTTTAATGAGGCGAAAAAATGTACCAAATGCAACTGCCGGTCATGTTCAAAATTATTCGAAAATCGAATTGGCATTTTAGAACCAAACAGTGCCATTTATCCGACAAAATATTTGAGTATGACGTACGTTGCCCACAAGCGAATAGAAGCAAAATATTTATGCGTATGGTTTCTATTAATTATATTTGACTTGTTGGGGACATTAGAAACTTATAGGGAAAATTCAGACTGCTTACGCAATCATTTTACTCAGTGCGGCATATACGGTCGGCCGGAGAGAAAGTCGTTTAGAAGTCAGAATCCTAGCCAGACTGAAATTTCTTGGGAGTAGGCTTCCTGATAATCAATATCAGAAGCCCACATTTTTCTAATGCGAAACAGACTTAAGAGTTTCAGTCAGAGTTTGGTAAGATAGGCTCGCCCGTACGCAAGTACAAGTTCAACCTCGTAATTGGAAAGAAACTATCAATATGGGAGTGTTCAGTAACAACCAAGTAGTCGCTGTCCAGCACGTCGTTAAAGATATTGATAGTGTACAACAGTATTTAACTCTAACCGAACCTAAAAAAAGATTACGTCGCTGATTAAAGTTCATATCAATGGGCGTCCGCTGTTTTTTGCCAAACCGGCCAGGATTGGCATCGAAATCGGTATACATAGTGATGCACTTCTCGTATGACTGCATCGCCTCTAGGAACTCGCGGTCATTACTCCTTTCATTACAAATGGCACATGGACACTCATAGACTGCATCTTTCCGTATATAATCCTGTCTCTAATGATGGATTCGAGTGCGAATCAGAGGGTTCACCTGAATAAACCAGTTGTTTCAGCGATTGCGTCTTCCTCTGCACAAAGGTAGCTGCATCCGTAAGGCATACTAGTTGGGGACGCAAAGTTTCTGTAGGTCTCTGCGCAGCCTGCGCGTGATGCACCGTTGACTACCCTGTGACGAGATTGGATACATTTTCTGCACAATGGGACACTCGCCAGTCCGTCGGGTTTTGCCCTGTCGTAGGAAATATTTCTTCCGTTCGAAATTTCTCCACAGACGTATCAATGCACAAGGTTAAAAAAACATCGGCTAGATCGTAGTTGGTAGCCAGGAATGGGGAAGCTGACGGCAACCTTAACCCTAATCCTAGCCTTAACCTAATCCTATCCTCAAACTTCAACGTTAACCTTTAATCTTAACGGCAACACTAAACCTAACCTAAATCGTAAATGTAACCATAGCCCTTAGGCATAGTTGTAAATGAAAAACCTAACCGTAATACTGAGACCTAATCGTACGCTCAAACCCTAACGGTAACCCGAAAACCTAAGCCTAAAGGGATAACTCTAACCCGAAAATCGGAAACCAATAACCGGTACCTTAATCCTAACCTCAAACGTAAAATGGAAGACAAATGGGTCAGATGTGATTATGGAGCCCCACAAAATAGCCCCAGTAAGCAAACCCCCCCCCCCCCCACCTGTAATACGGGTCTTGGCTACCAACTGCCATCTAGCCAAAACATCCTTATTCAGATAATAATTTATATAAATAGGGGAATCGGGGGCCCTTTACCACAGTCTTCCAAGGATCTTATTCTCCCGTTCAACCAAGAATTCTAAAGGGCAATTTATTATCTTTCGATAAATGCATTCCTCGGTGCAGTGGAGGACTTTACGCTGCCCGCACGTGATGCACCGCTGATACCCTGTGACGAGCTTGGATGCATTTTCTGCATAATGGAACACTCGTCAGTCCGTTGGATTTGGCCGTGTCTGAAGAGATAACATTTTCCCTCGACTGTTGTATATGGACTTATCGATGCACAAGGTTAAAGAACACCCTTATTCAGAAAATAATTTGGAAAAACAGGGGAATCGCAGACCGTTTAGCATAGTCTTCCTGAGTCCGAATTCTCCCGTCCAACCAAGAATTCTAAAGGACAATTTATCATCTTCCGATAAATGCAGTCATCGAAACAATTGAGTTTGGCACGACTTAGTAAGTTGCGAGTATGATGATACTCAATTTGCTAAGTCAGGTTATTTTAGGATAAATCTTTGCGGTACACTGAATTCCTTCTACATACGAGAACATCAGCGAATAGGAGTTATCCCATAAAGTTCCATTTCGGAAGCGAATTGAAATCCCGGAAAAATGAAGCCAACAAAATTACCATCTACTCAGTACGACCACAAATTCGAGTTCGGCACATTTCCGAATTCCTGCATTACAGATCCCTCTGAGCGACCAGATATTGATGAAACCACTGGGAGACCTCTAATTTCTGACGGAACTGTTGGGCGAACGAGAAGGTAGTTTCAACAAAAAGACCCAAAATCCGATGCAGGGCGTCCGCCACTTGTCCCGTATAGGGAATGGGCGCAGTGACCGATAGTGACGTCGTCTACACGTGCTACACACACGACCTGGTCCCCCTTACGCACACACCATAGTTATGCACAATTCCTCTGTCTGTCGTCATCAGGGTTCCATTTTATAAGTAGCTGTTGCTCCGTTTCTGTGGTAGAACGGAGGACAGTAGGAAGGTACTGTCAATTAACGTCGAAGAAGGGAAGGTTACAGTTGTCTAGAAGCGGTCACCTCCTGTAAATCCAATCCTGCCACCCAGTCGGAACAGCTGGTGCCCTTCAAGATGTCTGCAACTGATCAGCGTATGCTTCGCAGAATGCGCAGCATCAATTAATATGTGCGGTCAGGTCTCAACAATCGGTCAGCAAATCAGCAGTCATCGCAGGTCCAGACAGGCATTGAAAGGCGTGGTTGAGGTTCCAGAAGTCCACACGACTAGACCCCTTATAGCCTGTCATCATTTTCTGCTAACCAGAAACCAGTCTACTCATTTCGTTTTCCTGAGTCAGCAGCACGTATTTTTTATGGAGCCTAATCTCCACTGTAGTACTCTCCACTTAATATCTGCGTCTTTACATGCAACAAGGTGGCAGTAGTAGGTGTCATGCATAAAAATTGGCCTACCTCCCTAACACAGACACTTGTTAAAAGCCTAGGCACTTGTTTCGCTGATTTCACGTGGCTGTATTAGTATGAGAGAGAGAGCAATGGTTTATTTTGAAAATAACATTCAAAACTTTCAGCAAAAACGGTTCTCCAGTACACAGTGATTACCATAGAGATTAACAGGTATTGGACAGGTGGACATAATTATATATGAAGAAAAAAGGACTTTAAGGTGCAAGATCAAGTTTTAGCTTTTGTTTTTCAGCATCTTTGCAGGTGAGATACCGGGGTAGAAATGGCAGTATGAAATTCTGATAAGCCGAAGTGCGAAAAGGGATGTGGCGGAAGCATTGAAGCATGGGGCGTAAGGATTTCGCAGCCATTAACTCATTATGAAGGGGATGGACGGTGTCATTCAGAATTCGGTCAGCAAATTGCTCCACCGTATTGAAGTGTCGCTGCACGATGATATCAACTAAAAGATGATAGGAAACACCAGCAGCAGAGGCGAGCATTCGAATGACACGTTTAAAAATAATTAGATCTTTTTTAAGTAAAGCTGAAAAAATAACTGGAGAACAATAAAGAATTAGTGGAAAAATACAGCCATCTATGAATCGCCAGATTAAAGACTGGGGTGTGTGATATGAACGTAGACGACGAATGTAATAAACAAGTTTTTTTAATTTTTGTTAAAAGGGTTTCCATATTAAGAGAGAAAGAGAGATTTGAGGACAAAGTAACACCTAGGTACCGAAAGGGGATACCTCATTGGGAAGAATATCCAAAGGTTCAGGAGTGGGAGAGGGTCGCAATCGAAACACACACTGTACTGATTTCTGATTGTTGAGTAGGAGTCCATTATTCGACGACCATGCGGAGACGTGATCTAAACCATCCTTTAAAGACTGTAGGTGAGTCAGGTTTTGAGTGGGTGGCCTACGACCATGTCATCGGCATACTTAACATACAGGCAGTCGTTTGGCGATCTCAAATCATCAGTAGGTAGGGAGAAAAGATGAGGGGATAAGATGGAACCTTGTAGAACTCCACAATTATTTGGAAGAATAGAAGATTTTCTCTTTGCCGACTGGACAAAGTGTGTGCGGAAGGAAAAATAATCTCTAAACCAAGAAACAACCCAGCTCGGAGCGTCACACGCAGCTGCTTTGGTCAGTAGGAGTTGGCGCGGAATAGTATTGAAGGCGGATGAGTAGTCGAGAAAAGCACATGCATATGCATGGCATCCCTTGTCTAAGTCTCTCAAAGCTGAATGGACAATTAATGCAACAGCATCCAAGGTGCTACGCTTTGCCTTGTATGCAAATTGTTGAGGATCAGAAAAATTGACGGAGGAGTATTTAAGAGAATCTAATGCAACTCGTTCAGTAAATTTCAGGAGTACAGAAGAGCAGGCAATAGGACGGAAAGATTTAGGAGCAAAAGTTAAAGATTTTTTAGGGATTGGAGTAATTCTTACTGTACGCCAGGCGTCAGGAATCTTGGACTCTATGAAGGATAGATTAATAAGGTGGGTCAATACGGGAGCTATCTGCGAACAGCAAGACTTAAGGAGAAAAGGAGAGACACCGTCCGGCCCAGCCGCCGTTGAACCGCGAACCTTTTTGAGATGTTTTTCCACTGTTGTCACAGTCACAGGAGGAAAGTCGCATGGTGGTAGGTAAGTTTCGTTTGGGCGAGAAGGGGATTCGTTAGAAGTACAGATGAAATTGCGATTTAAAGAGTTTTAATCTACATATACGCTAGCCAGGCTACGTCCGAGACGAATCCCGCCCAAAAGGGTAAAAAATAGGAGGCCGGCAGAGAGGGGTTTCATTCTCTCCAAAATCATTGCACGCCGTTTCTCCTAGCAGTACACAGCCGTATAACGTGCGTGTCTGCGCGTTTTGAAATGGCAGCTTAGTGTAGTTGAGATGTGCTCACGCAAGTGAACGCAGGATTGGTCTGTTTATCGATTAATTGTCACTTGATGCCGGCGACGCCGAAGAGGTGGCGAGGTGATCGCCCGAAATGGTAATCAGTGGTTTGCCGCGGGCTGGATAGCCAGAGACGAAGTGCCAGCCAATGGGAAGTGGGTAATGAAGTTTTAATTGAAGACGAAGACAGGCTCTCCGGAAGAGGTTTATTTAAGTGCTGACGTTTCAAAGAGCTGGGTCGCCTCTTCATTGTCAAAGCGTAAAATGCACTTAATCGATCAGAAATTTAATTTGAAGTGGCAGTCGTGTTGGCCGGCCTCATGCTGATCGATTTTTCCCTCCTCTTGCTGCCTCGGCCTCTCGGGAGATGGTTGACGGGCGTTTTGCCTGTGTGCTTTGTGAGTCACCACTCCGTCGAGGGGAACTGATTGGACTTTAGTCGGGCGGTTGGTCTGGCGGTTCTCCTTCTTCCTCACCGAGTAGACTCAGCGTCGGGCTATCTCCGTGCGGCCTTCTTAAGTTCGGTGTGGTTGTTTGGTCCTGAGCTTTACGATTGTGATGACGTAGGACTTTGTAAGCTGCAGGAAGGTCCAGATGCCTGTTGATAGAGTGGGCATCGGAGAACCACGCCTCGAGAGTTAGCCGTTCTGTTTTTGTGTTGCCTCGGCCTAAGATGGTAGCCCTCTGGAGGTCAAAAGTATGCCCCGTTTCTCCAAAGTGTTTTGCTAGTTGAGAGTTAGGGTCTAACCTCCGAGTGGCGGAAGTTGCAAACTCGCCTACAGGAACACAAAGCGGCAAAACACGTTGGAGACACGGGGCATACTTTTGACCTCCAGAGGGCTACCATCTTAGGCCGAGGCAACACAAAAACAGAACGGCTAACTCTCAGGGCGTGGTTCTCCGAAGTCCGCATCTAAATACCGTGAGTGACCAATCTCGTGAAATGTTGGCCAAAACTCTGAAATGCGTTTTCGATTAGGAAGAATTACTTAGGATGGGTTGTAATAGTGATTATCACGCGGCATATTTCTGCAGTTTTGCGGACTCGGCAGGATGTCGGCTTTTTAATGCACTTTTTTCAATCTCCCGTAGAAACCGTACGCGGTAAAAAATGACTACCTAAGTATCATGCACTTTTCATATTGATTTTCGATGGTCTTATGAATTCTGGTATATTTTATGAAAAACATGAACAAAAATACTCTTTTTTCACTGGTTTCATAGAAAATCGGGTCATCTTCATATTTTATACTCGAAGAAAGAGTATAATTAGGTTTTAGATAAGTTTGCTAATTCCCGAATAATTTGGAGCCTGATCAGCCATTGCATAAGCGTCTAGTGATTTCAATCTACAAGGTGCATGCGTTCTGCGTAAGGAAAATCATTTATTCTTCTAAGCCTTTATATTAAGTCTATAAAATTTTGCAATGGATGCGGACTATGATTTTCATTTCCAGAGGAACAATAATAAACCGGCAGGTTTGATGCTGTATGAATGGACATTGCACGGTCTTGAAAAAATTCCATAACCAGAAACTTTTCTAAAACCTAATTATACTTTTTCGTCGATTATAAATTATGAAGATGACGCGATCTTCTATGAAATCAGTGAAAGAAATAGTATTTTGTCCATGTTTTTCATAAGATATACTAGAATTTATTAGACAATCGGAAATCAATGTGAAGAGTGCATGCTACTTAGGTAGTCACTAAGGCAAACAGCACTTTGTCTGATTTCGCCGATGGAGACGTCATAGAGATAGCAGTTTTCTTAAGGCCTCATGTTGTCAGGTCATTCATTGACTAAAAGATTTAACTAGAATTGGCAGGTGTACTCTCAGACATTCCTTTTTATGTATAAACCACCTAGTATTCCTTAAATCGCCCGCCAAATGCGCGTTTAATTCTTGAGATTTTTGTACAGGTTCTCCTACACTAAGGAAAATACGCACTCAAAAACTGAACTCAGACCATGTGAATGTCTGTCGCGCAGTGCTTTTACTCTACGTCTGCTTCTATTTGTTGCAAGTATTCGCGTTCATACCAAGTCTGGTCGAGAACCCTGGGGAAGATTAATGTTCAGTTTCTCCACAATGCGCTAAGCACTTATACATTAATGATACCAAGTCAATAAGTAAAAGTGAATTTCTCACTGGGAGAGAGGCCCCATAAAACGTTTCCAACACAAACGACATGTTTGCATTCACCACAGCACTTTTTCAAACTCCTCATAGCAGACTTAGCTCAAATCAGACAAAAAGCCAGCATTATTGGCTGAAAGAATCCTTCGTCGAATTTTGGAGGGGAAGTCGTTTATCTACCCATCTTCTCTGTCATATTTTGTCCCTCCGATTTGTGGATAAAATCTCCACACGAATGACAAACCTACCCGAGCGACTTTAAGGCCAAAGTAATTACCATTAACGGAACCCCGCAAAATGCAATAAAACTCGTGCTTTTAATAAAGTAAACCACATACCTGAGGTTTAAAAGGGACGTGCGAAGCATATTACCGGCATTTGTCTAAATATTAAAAAGAGCCAAACGAGGCAGCCGAAATAGAAATCTGAATTTTGCGACTGGTCGAACTCTAGACAGTGACGGTTAAATCGAACAGGCTTTTCTCGATCCATATATTTATGGGAAGAGGCACTTGTTTCTAAGAACATTAAACTAGAAGACAATTGATCCTATAGCATTGCACATGGTTGCACCGCACCGCCATCCATGGACCCACTCATTGGGAAGGGCATGATAGTGTTGAAAGAATTACAGCTGAAACAAAAAGTATTTTCAAGCGAGAGAACAACTGCGACTTGCAAAATGTTGCTTTCCAAACAGCACTGAGGACCACAGAGACAAAATTTGTAAATACATACGTCTAGAAGTCTTTTGGCTTCCTACTTCGTGATCGCACTACACTTGTCAGCAGCAAATACCTCACGAAAACATTGCTACTTATTTCATTTGAGTAGCTTTGACTTCGGTAGTCTCCGTGGCAGTTTGAGTAGTTTGATGGGCCGACCAACGTAAACCAACAGTTGTTGGTGTTTCGTTCCCGATCAAACTTGAGCAAATGACCAAATCTAGGGTTACGTTTGACAGCAGTTTCAAATTTAGGGTTAGACAAAAGATTACAGACATGGAAATCGCATGATTTGTATATAGGGGTAGAACAAAGCTTGTGTGTCGCATACCATCTTCAACAATCAAGCATTCTTAGCCTTGGGTTACAGGATTTCCGCGCGTTGACGCGTCCCAATTCGCACCGTTCGAATTGCGCCATCCGTCTCGTCAACCCATTGAAGTAATAGAACAAGTATATGACCGAAATGCGAGTTTTCCCAGAGTGCGCTTACGGAAACGCAGTCCCCTCTTACCGCCTGTCCTAAACTCCAATCGACTTATTTGACGCACACACTAATAGTGCTCCTTGAAAAGCAGCAAACAGGCCTTGGCGCAAAATGCATATTTATTACTACAATGGTCATTTAAACAGAAAAGGCGTGATTGTCAGTTCGTTCAGCTTGAAGAATCTGTTACATTTCTTCCTCCCAATTTGTTCGTCGGATGCGTCCAGATTTGGAGGCCGCTCTCTCCTTAGCCATGTACACTGCAAATGGAAAGATAACATGCAAAGATAGTGGCTTTATTCAACACAAGCAAATTCATGTAGGGAGTTGAATTGCACACACCAATGCTTTTATTAAACCCCGTTATGTCAAGATCGGAATAAAGCGTGCAAAGTGAGGCGTAGACACACAAACGTACTCTCATATTTTGTCGGAAGTCGTACGCAGCGACTCCCATCGCAGACATACTTCTGTCCATTGAGAATGGGGAAGGTGAGACCCGGTATCTGACGGAGACGAGGATCATCATATTGTGCTCTAGCCATGACTTGTCTCAGAGGCGTGCTTTCAGTGAATACCCACCTCGTCAGATGGATTCCAATTTATAGGGGGATTGTTGTTGTCGTCTCCACACCGCCGCCCGCGCCCTCACCGCACTGCACTGAGGAGAGCTGCGTACTTTGGTCACGTGTTGAGGTAAGGGCGTGAACCTGTTTAGCGCACCATTCAGACCGTAGCATGCCTGGGAATGCGGAGTCGGATGGTGGCTTGTTTTGCAGTGAAAGTCGGTGTGGGCCGTGTGAAAATGACTTGGCTTCTTATGCATTTACCCGTCTCATAGGATAACCTATGTTGGTGAATCGGGGAGGGGTATGTGTAATGCACCTACCTCGTTGCAAATATCAGAGCACTTAAACTGATCTCTTGTTTAGACGGCATGTTGTTAAAGGCAGGGGTGATTCTGCATACCTCAATTTCTAATGAGGCGCGTAGAGTGGGAGAGTTTGATTTTAAAGTTCATCTGAAATTTCTCAACTGAACCACTGGCATCACCCCATTGTTTTGTGGTCAAAATCCTGGTCATTTGTATGTGGACAAGGGGGTGCGGTGGGGGGCGCCAAGGTGAGAGCTCGCACTCGATCGACCGACCTGCAGGAGGACAGTGAAGACAGGCGCTGCGATCTACGAAGCCAATCGCATCGCTGCCGCCAAGGCGAAACGCGAAGCCCGCAAATCACAACTTCGCCCAGTACGCAACGCCGCCGCACAACCGCTTCCAACGCGTTCTCGATATCAACGGACATTCCGGGCTCGAATCGGACTTGTCGGACATCCTCGGATCAACTGCACCTCTAGAACTGCACCAAACATCGTCCCCCCGACCGCCTCTTCGTCCCCTCCGCCGCCAACTAACTCTGACAATTTTTCTGAACCACCACTTCCATCCTCCTCCTCCTCCTCCACTGCTCCAACAACGGCCGCTCAGGCGACTGTCACACGCGCAACAGCAGACACCATCACCACCTCCCCCCACTCCAGCGATGAGGATCAGGACTACACCTGCCCTCACTGCGACCGAACCTTCACCTCCCACATCGGCCTGGTCAGTCACTTGCGAATCCATCGCACAGAGACTGGCGAACCAGTGCCTGGAGCACCAACCTACACCCACCGCACTCGCCTCCGCTGCCAACACTGCCCGCGCACCTTTACGCATCGCATGGGCCTATTCGGCCACATGCGCATCCACGACGACCTGCGGTAGACAACCGCCGGTCACACCACACATTCACTCACTCCCTACCTCCCACCACCACCATCACCCCACCAGACATCAACCCTCACACACCACATGCACACAACTGCCACCTCCCACTCAAGTGGGAAGTGTGCATCTCGACTGGGTCCCCATGCAGCTTCGGCTGCAGGGGTGACTTGAGTCCGAGACTATCCCGACACGTCAAGCGTCGTGGATAGGAAGGCTGTTGACTGACGCCCGCACTCGGTCCACGCAGTTCGTCGCGTTGTGCGTGTGTTTGTGTGTTGTGTGTAGTGGCGGACTGGTGGGCTGGGGACGGGCTGAAGTAGCACCTTCCACGGCACTCTCACGCAAGTGAGAGGCACGCCATTCAAACCCCGTTGTGTGAAATCCTAGTGTCTGTGTGTATGAGGGACCAGGTCGTGTCGTGGTGCGCGCGGTCACGGTAAGTAGACCATGACAGCCACCGCGCCCATTTCCCACTCCAGTCTGCTGACCGGCTCGGACAGCGGCTGGCGTGTGGGAGTGGGAAGGGAGAGTGAGGTCGACGTCTCAGCGCACTTCCTCCTCCCTATAAACAATCTGACGCGCTTGAAGCTATCACGGTGCGCTAAAAGCCGTGGCTTGGAAGGTTGCCAACTGACGGGGTACCTTGGACCTCCTTCACTGGAGGCGGTCTGAGAGTCAGGCTGCAATGGCTCCTTTTTAATGTGGCCTTTATGGCACTCCTACCACAGTGTGGGATCCGAGCCAGGCGTTGGCGGCACGCCTAGGTGCGGCTTCGGCCGTGCCAGCCTCCAAATCTCTGTTGTGTTGGTTGAAATCCTGGTTATTTGTTGTGTGGACCAGGGGGTGTGGTGGAACGCCAAGGTGAGGATCCGTCCCAGCCATCCACCTGCGGCCTCCCCAGTCTCCGGTCTTCTTGACTGTGTCTTGACACAGGCGGCGTAGAGGTCCTCAGCAACTTTACGTGCCAAGCTAGTATGCTTTACGGACGGAGTTAACTATGTGGAGAAGAAGACTCAATCGCTGAAACAACTGGTGTATTCGCCTGACCCTTCCGATAACGTAGACATCTACCCAGGGAGGAATGGCCGCGAGTTCCTAGAAGTAATGCGGTCACGCGAGACATGCATCACTATACATACCGATTTCGATATCTGTCAGCTGAGAAGGACGATGTCCATTCTGACCGGTTGGGCATAAACAGCAGACACGTATTGATACGAACTTAAATCAGCCGCGTAGTCTCTTGTTAGGCTTGTTTAGAGTTACCTATTGTTCACTGCCATTATCTTTCACGATGTGCTAGACAGAGACTCTCTGGGTGTTGTTTACGTTCTCATACTGACAGTTTATTTCAAATTACGAGGTTGAAGTTGTACTTGCGTGCGGGCGAACCTATCTCATTTATTTTAACTTTACAAATAACCCGAAGTTGTGGGTACATCACGTGGACGATACATTTGTTGTGGTGAAATAAGGTCAATCATATATACTCTACAATAGCCTTAATACCACTTCCCCAGAAATTCAATTCACTCCCGAAACGGAAGCCAACTCCCATTCCTGGAAGTTCTCGTACACCAAAGAACTGATGGACCGTTGCAAACTTCAGTTTAGTATGAAGACGTAGTCTAGGCATCATGGCAGTAATCACCCCATCTCCCAAAAACATGGCCTTAGTTATAGCCTACAAAATCAGGCTCTGACAAAAGGTCCTATGGAACAGAAATAAAATAACCTTTCAAATCATTTCGCAATACGGATTTCCCCATGACTTTAGGAGGCCATATATTCTAAGTCAGCCGTGCCGGAAAAAATACCATTTCGCCGATACGACGACAGATGTTAGGATTTGCCCTACAGAAGTCAAGGAATAAAATGACCAAACAGTTTTAACAGTAGGTAGCGTACACAAATGCCCTTCCTGGATCATGCAAAATTGATTACAGTTGATCGCAAGTTACAGATAGTACGGGGGGGTGGAACGTTTTGTCAGACATGCAGACAAACGGTGTTTAAAAAGTATCCCACTCAAGTACCGCCTCTCGGTTTCATATTTCCTTGTGAGTTCGAAACGAAGGTTGTAGATGAGAGTAGGGACTGCACTTGCGTAGTCCTAACATGCACAGACAGTATATGCATGTTAGACCCAAAACATGAAT
This sequence comes from Spirometra erinaceieuropaei, assembly GCA_902702965.1. Lineage (NCBI taxonomy): Eukaryota > Metazoa > Platyhelminthes > Cestoda > Diphyllobothriidea > Diphyllobothriidae > Spirometra > Spirometra erinaceieuropaei. The sequence continues at coordinate 513,413 of CACRXP010000006.1, read as the reverse complement.
CAACACAGCGAGTTCACTTCACCAACTGCTAGAACCTAAAGGACGACCATCTCCGTACACTTGGCTTGGACATCCTCACAATTTGACTGACCGATCCCAAGTAAACCGTAAATGTTTGGAATGGGGAGGGGAGGCGGAGACGGAGGTGTGATGCACCTACCTCGTTACATCTATGAGAACCTTTAAACGGATCCCTTGTTTAGACGACATGTTGTTGAAGGCAGGGCTGATTTTGCAGACCCAAGTTCTAATGAGGCGCATAGAGTGAGAGTGTTTGATTTTAAGGTCCATCTGAAATTCCTCAATGCATTATGGTTGCTACACTCCATTGTGGAAGTATTTACCACGTATGAAGTAGATTGGGGAAGAATGGAATGGATGGCTCGTTCCATCGGATTCAATTTGTATGCCACATACAGTCTTACTCGATCAGGACTTCCTTAACTGACCACTTCGGATGACCCGTTTTTCGCCCGCTGACACGAACCCAATTTACGCCTTTCGAATTGCGCGATCTGTTCCGTCACCTCGTTGGAGTAATAAAACAAATGTATGACAGAACTGCCAGTTTTCTCAACACCTTCCGCAGATTCCGTTAATATCCGCGTCCGTCTGCCTAAATCATACAACTAATATTAACATCCTTCCCGTATGGCAGATGTCCCTGCACCCTATTTTCTCAGGAAACTTACATATTTACTCCTTGCCAAGACAAGGACTGAAGCTCAAATCGCGCGACTTCCCAGCTGTATTTGCTTTATTACTTGACGTAACACCATCACCGTCGCAGACGACAATGGCACCGTGTACCCCAAGCAGAAGCGGTGATTTGCACATGAATTTACTTCTCAGGGTAGACGGCTTGCGCAGCGTCTACCGCACTCCCTCCTCCCTCACTCACCGAGCCTGTTCACAGGCAGAACGCAGGTGGGCTCAGACACCCTGACCGACAAAGCTACACAGTTCATCCATGCGTGCCAGTCACACCTGGCCGGCTCGCCTCCCAAATGACGGGGGAGTGCAATAGAAGCCACATTGTGAAGGAGCCATTGCAGACACTGTCTCCGTCTTCAGAGCGGAGGACCGCCAGTTGGCAGCCTTATCTTTTACGACTTTTGGCGCCTCGTGAGAGATTCAAGCGCGCGTCAGATTTATTCTAGTGAGGAAGGTGGTGAAGGGCCGTGCGGATAGATCTCCCAGAATCGGCCTTTCTCTTCTCTCCCCCAAGTACCAGTCGGTTGGCAGAGACCATCAACCAACTGAAGCTGAGTGTGGATGCAGTGGCTGACAGAACTGACGCAATTCGTCTAGGTCTGCCACACGCGACCTTATCCCCCTCTCCCTCCGCAACTCACCATGTTCTCACAACAAGAATGGGGACGGTTCGAATCTCGCGTGCGTGAGTATGCCGCATTGATAATTAACCAAGGAAGTCGTTTCCCACTTACGAGAAAGGTGCCTGTCCTGTGCCTCTGGTGGACGATGTGAGAGGGGTTTGTGTGTGTGATGTATGGACCGATGGGTAGATGTGTGGTGACGCGTTTTCGTGTGAGCTGTATAAGCGCGTGTCTTCATGGAGTCCCATGCGATGGCTGAATGTGCGTGGGTAGTGCGGGCAGTTGGGTGGGGGTGGGAGGGTTGTGGCGGTTAAACGTGTGGTTTCCAGTCGCTGGTCACTCATCAGTCGATTACAATAACGACGAATTCAGAGGGCCAACCAGAGCTCAAAGTGTGCTTACGGACACGCAGTTCCCTCTTACTTCCTGCCCTAAAATTCGATCGACTTATTTGACACGCACACTAATAGTGCTCCTTGAAAAGCAGCAGACAGGTCTTGGCACAAAATGCATATTTATTCCAACAATGGTAATGTAAACAGAAATGGCGTGATTGTCAGACGGGTCAGCACGAGGAATCTGTTACACTTCCTCCTCCCAATTTGTTCGTCGGATGCGTCCAGACTTGGAGGCCGCTCTTTCCTTGGCCATGTACACTGCAAATGGAAAGAAAACATGCGCAGGTAGTTTATTTTGTCAACACAAGCAAATTCATGCAGGGAGCTAATTTACCCACCCCTACCACTGCTTCTATCAATCCTCACGATATCAAAGCAGAATAAAGTATGCAAAGTGTGGCGTAGACACACAAACGTACTCTCATATTTTGTCGGAAGTCGTACGCAGCGGCTCCCATCGCAGACATATTTCTGTCCATTAAGAATGGGGAAGGTGAGACCCGGTATCTGTCGGAGACGAGGATCATCATATTGTCCTCTAGCCATGACTTGTCTGAGAGGTGCGGTTTCGGTGGATACTCTCCTTGTCAGAGGCAATCCAATTTATAGGAGGATTATTGTTTTCGTCACCACCGCCACCGCCGCCGTCGCCGCCACCGCACCGCACGGAGGAGGGCTCCGTTCTTTCGTCACGTGTTGAGTTAAGGGCGTGAACCTGTTTAGCGCACCATTCAGACTGCAGCATGCCTGGGAATGCGGAGTCGGATAGTGTTTTGTTTGTTGAAGGCAGCGCTGATTTTGCAGGCAGAAGTTCTAATGAGGCGCATAGAGTGGGAGTGTTTGATTTTAAAGTCCATCTGAAATTCCTCAATGTATTATGGTTGCGACACTGCATGGCGGAATTATTTGCCACGGATGAAGTAGATTAGGGAAGAATGGAATGTGAATTTAAGTGTCATGGGATGGCTCGTTCCAACGGATTCAGTTTGTATGCCGCATACGGACTCACTCGATCAGGACTTCCTTAATCTGTAGCCTTGGTTTGCCTGTTTCCCGCCCTCCGACACTTCCCTAATTCACGCCGTTCGAAATTCGCCATCCGTCCCGTCACCCCGTTGAATATGGATGTTCTTTAACGTTGTGCACTGATACGTTAGTAGGAAAATAGTTGAACTGAAAAGATATTTCCAACGACACGGCCAAATCCAACGGGCTAGTGAATGACCCCTTTTGCGAAAAATGCATCCAACCTCGTCAAATGGCAGTCAAAAGTGCTTCACGTGCAGACAGCGTAGAGACCATTTGCAACATTCGCTCGCCAATCAGTGCTGTCAGGAATTAGAGGCGCCCAAGTGGTTTCATTAATATCTGTCTGTTAAGGGGATCTGTAGTGCAGGAATTCGAAATTACGCCTTCACGCAGGTTGAACTCGAATTTCTCTTCGCATTGATTAGATTATACATTTGTTAACTTCATTTTTCCGGGATTGTAATTCATTTTCGAAACGGCGATTTATGGGGTAACTTCTTTTCGCTGATGCCCTGGTATGTGGAAGGACCTCGGTGCACCGCAAATATTTATTTCGATATCACCTGAATTAGCAGATTAAGTGCCCTCATACCCACAACCTACTAAATCGTGCCAAACGCAAATGTTTCGATGACTGAATTTTTCAGAAAATAATATACTGTCCTTTAGAATTCTTCGTTTGACGGGAGAATATGAACCCAGGAAGACTGTGCTAGAGGGTATGCGATTCCTCTGTTATTCTAAATTATTTTGTGAATAAGAATGCCAATTATCCTTTTACATTGATACGTCATATAGAACAGTCGAACTAAAAATTCATTTTTAACGACACGGTCAAATCCAACGGACTGGCGAGTGTTCCATTATGCAGAAAAGGCACCCAGTCTCGTCACAAGGTAGTCAACGACGCATCACGTGCCGACAGCCTAGAGACCTCTACTGCACGGATAAATGCACTTATTGAAAGATAATAGGTTTTCCTTTAGAATTCTTAGTGGTACACGGGAATGAGCGCCCCCTCAAGTAATACGGTGGCTTTGTGTTAAATCCCAGGAAGATTAAGGCTAGGATAAAGTCTAAAATTATTTTTACTTTTAATTTCGGGGTAATTGGTTATTATGCTTGAGGTTAGGATACAAGAATAGGTATCCGACTCTCTGATTTTACACAAGCAGTTTCTGAATATGGATGTTATTTAACCTTTCGTATTGATAGGTTCGTAGAGAACAGTTTAAGGAGAAAGTAATCTCTAACGATACAGCCAAACCCAACGGACTTGCAAGTGTCCCATTATGCAAAAACATATCCAAGCTCGTCGCATCACGTGCAGGCGGCGTAGAGGCCTTCAGCAACTTTGCGTGCCAAGGTAGTATGCCTTACGGACGGAGCTAACTATGTGGAGAAGACTCAATCGCTGAAACAACTGGTGAATTCGCCTGACCCTTCCGATATCGTAGACATATACCCAGGGAGGAATGGCTGCGAGCTCCTAGAAGCAATGCTGTCACACGAGACGTGCATCACTATACATAGCGTGTTCGATTTCCCTAACTTCCGAAGGACAATGCCCATCCTGACCGACGGGGCAAAAACAGCGGACACGTATTGATGCGAACTTAAACCAGACACCTAATCTCTTGTTAAGCTTGGTTAGAGTTAACTATTGTTGTACACTGCCAATACCTTTGACGACGTGCTGGACAGCGACTACTTGGGTGTTATTGAACCCTCCCATATTGATAGTTTCTTTCCAATTACGAGGTTAAACTTGTGCATGCGCACGGACGAGCCTATCTTATCAAAATCTGATTGAAATTCTTAAGACTGTTTCGCATTAGAAAAATTTGGGAGAGTGGGCTTCTGATATTGATTAACAGGAAGCCTAATCCCAAGAAATTTTAGTCTGGCTAGGATTCATTTTAAATTGACAGATTTCCCAAAGTTGTGGGTACATTACGTGGGCGATACATTTGTTGTAGTGAAATAAGGTCAATCAAGTACACTCTACGATAATCTAAATACTAATTTCCCATAATTTCAATTTACTCTCGAAACGGAAGCCACCTCCCATTCCCCGATGTTCTCGTTAACTGAAGAACTGGTAGATCGTAGCAAACATCAGTTTATTATGAAGACGTGCTTCAGGCATCACGACAGCAATCATCCCATCTCCCAAAAACATGGCCTTATTTACAGCCTACAAAATCAGGCTAACACCCACTGCTCTGAAAAAAGGTCCTGTCGAACAGAAATAACATAACCTTTCAAATCATTTCCCAATACGGATTTCCCCTTGACTTTAGGAGGCCATATATTCTACGTCAGCCGTCCAGGGAAAGATGCATTTTCGCCGATACGGCGACCTAGACGTCAAACCAAACAGCTAGTGAACTCTGCGTCATGTCAAGAATGTGCCTGATCTCATTGAAAGGTTGCGGAAATAAAGAAAATTGAAGTTAGTGCGCAAACCCATGATTACTTCATCCACAGCCCGTACAAACAAGGACAAATATTTCGATAGGATAAAAGTGGTCCACGATACCTCATATGTCAGTTGATGTGCATTCTGTTGTATCCAAATCAGGAAGTCTATCTCTGTCCGTGTACCTGAATACCACCTGGAGATTGGGAGACATGAACATCCATCCCTGCTAGCCGCGCACGTATAGGACACTAACTTTACACTGGACGAAACTCGTCGTCGGCAAGAGTTCTCGGAAGCTCACACAACCACTTCCTGCTGCAACAGTCGAAAGACCTTCGACTGATGTTGGGGTTTGCCCTACAGAAGTCAGGGATTAAAATGCATCAAAGAGTCCTGACAGTAAGTAGCGTACACAAATACCATTCCTGGATCACGCAAAATTGGTTACAGTTGATCGGAATTTACAGATTGTACGGTGGAAAGGAGCGCATTGTTAGACGGGCAGACAAGCGATGTTTAAAAACTACCGTCCCTCGGTTGAATATTTCCTTGTGTGTTCGAAATGGTCCATTATCAGTTTGTAGATGAGAGCAGGGCCTGCGCTTGCCTAGTTCCAGCATCCACAGACGGTATATGCATGTTAGTCCCAAAACCGGAATCATCACAGCGAGTTCTTTTTACAAACTGCTAGAACCCACAGGACGGCAATCTCCGAACAATTGCCGTGAATATCCTCACTTCCTGACTGACTGACCCCACTAAAAGCGTAAGTGTTTTTTGTATATTTCTAGTAACCATTATTATCGTTATCATCGTGCTGCCTCCATCCTCCTCATCAGTCGAAAATAATAACGACAAATGTAGAGGACTAACCAGAACTCAGAGTGTGCTTACGGACACGCAGTTCCCTCTTACTTCCTGCCCTAAAATTAGATCGACTTATTTGGCACACACACTAATAGTGCTCTTTGTAAAGCAGCAGACAGGTCTTGGCACAAAATGCATATTTATTCCAACAATGGAAATGTAAACAGAAATGGCGTGATTGTCAGACGGGTCAGCACGAAGAATCTGTTACACTTCCAACTCCCAATTTGTTCGTCGGATGCGTCCAGACTTGGAGGCGGCTCTCTCCTTGGCCATGTACACTGCAAATGGAAACAGAACATGCACAGGTAGTTTATTTAGTCAACACTAGCAAATTCATCTAAAGGCATAAATTATCTATCCCCTACCCCTGCTTCTAACAAACCCCGCTATGTCAAAACAGAATAAAGCATGCCAAGTGAGGCGCAGACACACAAACGTACTCTCATATTTTGTCGGAAGTCGTACGCAGCGGCTCTCATCGCAAACATACTTCTGTCCATTAAGAATGGGGAAGGTGAGACCCGGTGTCTCTCGGAGACGAGGATCATCATATTGTCGTCCAGACATGACTTGTCAGAGAGGTGCGGTTTCGGTGGATACTCTCCTCGTCAGAGTGATTCCAATTTATAGGGAATTGTTGTTGTTGTCACCACCGCCACCGTCGCCGCCGCCGCCGCCACCGCACCGCACTGAGGAGGGCTCCGTACTTTCATCACGTGTTGAGTTAAGGGCGTGAACCTGTTCAGCGCACCATTCAGACTGCAGCATGCCTGGGAATGCGGAGTCGGATGATGTTTTGTTTGTTGAAGGCAGCGCTGATTTTGCAGGCAGAAGTTCTAATGAGGCGCATAGAGTGGGAGTGTTTGATTTTAAAGTCCATCTGAAATTCCTCAATGCATTATGGTTGCGACACCACATGGCGGAATTATTTGCCACGGATGAAGTAGATTAGGGAAGAATGGAATGTGAATTTAAGTGTCATGGGATGGCTCGTTCCATCGGATTAAGTTTGTATGCCGCATACAGTCTTGCTCGATCAGGACTTCTTTAATCAATAGCCTTGGTTTGCCTGTTTCCCGCCCGCTGACACGTCGCCAATTCACGCCTTTCGAAATGCGCCATCCGTCCCGTCACCCCGTTGAATATGGATGTTCTTTAACGTTGTGCACTGATACGTTCGTAGGAAAATAGTCGAACTGAAAAGATATTTCCAACGACACGGCCAAGCCCAACGGGCTAGTGAATGCCCCCATTTTGCGAGAAATGCATCCGACCTCGTCACATGGTAGTCAAAAGTGCTTCACGTGCAGACAGCGTAGAGACCATTTGCAACATTCGCTCGCCAATCAGTGCTGTCAGGAATTAGAGGCGCCCCAGTGGTTTCATTAATATCTGTCTGTTTAGGGGATCTGTAGTACAGGAATTCGAAATTACGCCTTCACGCAGGTTGAACTCGAATTTCTCTTCGCACTGAGTAGACGATACATTTGTTAACTTCATTTTCCTGGGATTGTAATTCATTTTCGAAACGGCGATTTATGGGGTAACTTCTATTCGCTGATGCCCTGGTATGTGGAAGGACCTCGGTGCACCGCAAAGATTTATTCCGATATCACCTGAATTAGCAGATTAAGTGCTCTCATACCCACAACTTACTAAATCGTGCCAAACTCAATTGTTTCGATGACTGAATTTATCAGAAGATAATAAATTGTCCTTTAAAATTCTTGGTTGGACGAGAGAATAAGAATTCAGGAAGACTGTGCTAAATGATCTGCGATTCCCATGTTTTTCTTACTTCTTTTCTGACTAGGGATGTTCTTTAACCTTGTGCATCGATACATTCGTAGAAAGCAGTTAAAGGAAAAATTAATCTCCAACAACACAGCCGAACCCATCGGACTGGCAAGTATTCCGTTATGCAGAAAATGCATACAAGCTCGTCTCAAGGTAGTCAAGGATGCATCACGTGCAGGCAGTGTAGAGACCTTCAGCAACATTGCGTGCCGAGCTAGTATACCTTACGGACTGGTTTGATTGTGTGAAATGCATACGTATCCGCTGAAACCACTGGTTCACTCACGTTATCCTTCGGGTTCACACTCGAATCTAGCCGTGATTACAGTCTGCTGTAGCTAAATCGGAAGATTTACTATCAACCGTGTACATGATCACGCCCCAACGGTGATGAGACAATGCCATTTATTTCATCGTGGCGCACCCCTGCTTGACAGAGAATCCAAATTTGCATGGGAGGACGTTCATATCGTAGATATCTACTCCGGAAGGAATGGCCGCGAGTTCCCAGATGCAATGCAGTCACACGAGACGTGCATCACTATACATACCTATTTCGATGACCATCAGCTGAGAAGGACGATGCCCATCCTGACCGGTTGGGCAAAAACAGCAGTCGCTGCCAACTTACGTGAAAGGTGCCTGTCCTGTGCCTCTGGTGATCGATGTAGGAGGGGTTTGTGTGTGTGTGTGTGCCCTCAGAACGGGCCACGTGGTAGATGCGCTGGCCCAAAACGGGGGCCATATCGGAATCTGGCAGGCGTTATCTGTGCGCAATAACAAATGCCAACACTCCCGGGGTGCGCTGGCGGACCCTGTTGTCGGCATTCGTCGCACAACTGGACCACTGTCCCCACCCCATTGTTTTGTGGTCAAAATCCTGGTCATTTGTGTGGGGGGGAGGAGAGAGTGTAGGTAGATGCATCGCAAGTCTGCCGGCACTATAAACCCCTGCGCAAGTCACCGTCCCTGCCCCCACAATGCAGTCTGTGGGGCACACGGTGAACATTGCAGAAATCGACGGTTGAACTGTCGTGTGTGATGTATGGACTGGTGGGTACATGTGTGGTTACGCGTTTTGGTCTGAGGTGTCTAAGGGCCTGTCATCATGGAGGCCCATGCAATGGCTGAATGTGCGTGGGTAGTGCGGGCAGTTGTGTGGGTTGGGGTGTTTCGGGTATACGTGTGGTTTCTAGTCACTGGCTAATAATAAGATAAACGATTGCTGCAACAAGGGCTCTATTCGCCCGAAGATTCGGATTCTCATTTGAATCCATCATCAGAGACAGTGGCAGAAACGGCTGATTCGTGCACTGGAGGTTGCAGTATTTTCAGGATGCAGTCGCAATGCTACCGCATACCTGTAGTAATTAACTGTCCGCCCTCTCATCAAGAATTGTGGCCGCTGGTGCGCCACTTGCTTCATTGTCGGCATGACAGTTCTTAATTGCTGAAATCTCATCACCCCTGTTGGATGCTGGCCTGATGATTGCTCGGCCATCGTGGACATCGGCTGATGATGTCCACCCGAGAGCTCGCATGCATAGGAGGCTCGCAACAGACACTGACCGGGGTTTCGTACCACAGCACTAAAATAGGAAGGTGACACGGATGCCAGTGAGCGCGGCATGAGCCGGCACATGGGTATGCCACCAAACTCCTCAGTGCTGGAATTTGTTACGGGTGCGAATCCTCGATAACACCTGCCGGGCTCCGATCAAGTCCCGTGCTGGTTCAACTTATCCACCGACACGAACCTACGGTGTGCGGCACAGCTCTGCTGTCTAATGACCACCTATTTGCTTGTAGACAGTTCCGTCGTGTTTGTCATTCTCCTAGCATCCGGATGGGGTCTTCAGTTGCGCTGGTCAGTTGGAAATTGCGCGCAGACAAGTCTAGCTTAGGAATGTAGTGTGGCAGTACGTGTTTCCGGATTAATCTGCGCGAGCTGGTGGTGTTCATGATCGATGACTAGCGGAATTCTAGAGTTTACCATCCAACTTTGTCTCCCCTACTTGCTAATACATCCCGTGCTATCCTGCCGCTCTGCACCGATATGAGGTCAGCTAATTAACACGGGGGGTATTATCCGAAAACGCTGATTGTTCGTTTACGTTAACCAGGCCTCCCATGATCACCTACACTTTGCGACCTCCTAGCACGACATCTTCAGTCAACTGCCGACTGCTTCGCCATGCCTCTCAGATCTAACGGATACACTTTTCGGAACCATAATAAGGAGTAAATCTTTCAGAACAACTCTCTTAAAACTATGTCCGAAAGGTAACACGCAGATCTGACCCGAAATCCACCAGCTACTCTGGAATAATGGCATCATATTCACAAACTGCCAGCAGACAGTCAGTAGAAGTGAGGGATCCACTTATGCTGTCAGTACGATGATTCATACAATAAATTTGTCATTCAAACCCGAGGTCTCGGAAAGCACAAATTACCACTCGCTTTTATCAGGCCTCCTGAACACACACCCATTTTGTGATCCCCTAACTTGACACATCTGCAGTCAGCTGCCGACTGCTTTGTCCTGTCTTTCAGTCCGATTGAATTTACTTTTTGGAGCGATGATGGGGAAACGACCTCCCCTCGGCTCCCTATTCATGCATTCCTTTATCTTCAATGTTGTCTGCTCAACTAAATTTAGAAGTCATCCCCTTCCACTAATTTGCGTTCTGTCTCTACTGCACAACTTCCAGTGTCACCTGGTGAACTTGCACTGGGATGTATGGAGGCTAGAATAGACTAGATTCACCTGTTGACGTTAGTCTCAGGACTGATTAAATTGCGCCAATTAATTATCTTACGCTGACGACACGCAGTGCTTAATGATGTCAGTCGCAACGCAATTGCATCCACACCTAATGCAATATCACAAGCGTACGATGTTGCTGAATGCTTACGTGCAGGATGATGTCATATACTGCCTCGGGGGAAACCGGTGACGTGCATTTTGGAAGCCGAAATCGTACATGAATACTTGTGTTTCCCATCCGAGTACGCAGGTATTGGTAGTAGCAGCAGCAGCTCCAATTTAATACTCCACAATCACCTTCGTTTAAGTAAAATCTCTGCCGTAACGCACCTTTCACGGAAACTAGTTTGAGGAGGGGATTTTGCTGCGTTGTTACTGTGAGATGGCTTAAGTTTATGGCTACATAGCAAATCAATTAGCAGCTCTCACTGAGAAAGGGCTTAGTATTTCGCGAATTGGATTCACACCACTGGGTGTGAAAATGCGCACCTGAGCTAGCCTGCGCTGTTATGTGAAAAGCAATTTTGCCTCATTCGCCTCAAGCCGAGACCTGAGCCGGTTTGCTGTACTTCGCATGGGCCTGCAAGGTGTACTGTAAGGCTAATATCCTCAAGGCTGAATTCCTCAGTTTCATAATCAAGTTGGTATATTTTTAAAATTCACTGTTTCTTTACGTTGTCGCGCAGGCGTCTTACCAAATTTAGTTTATCCTGCAGTGAAGTGTGCTGAGGGCTTTCGAACATTCAGATCATTCATTCCCACTTTGGTCGTTTACGGATGCAGCGGTATCTGACTGACCCCGTCTCCTCACCGGTCCTTAAGTTGATAGGATTGGACTCAATGGTTGGCGCGACGTGAAGTCTGCGCCTAGGCGTGCCTTCACATCCCCCATGGGGACGCATCTTATGCTCGTAAGAGTGCCATGAAGACCACTATGTGGAGGAGTCAATGTGGCCTGACTTACCGTCCGAGGGGACTAACTTGGCTTGCCGGTCGGCAAAATTCCAATCCAGGACTCTTCGCACGACGTTATAGATTCAAGTGGGCTGGATTTATTACGGGTGAGTGAGTTCATTTGACCGGAGGATGGATTGCTAGTGTCGGTCTCAGTCTCCGCATGCATGCACGCACTTTGTGATCTCCTCTGTTACCTACTGGACTACATTTCAAATGAATCTGTGCAGAAGCCATCCTCTCGCCCTCCTTTACTCACTCGGTCTGGGCCTGCGATATGCCTTTACTGTGGCAAGTACATACCCTCTGCTCAACTCCCGGTGTCAATTCATGGACTTGTGCTCTGGGATGTATGAAGGCCAAATTAGATTAAATTACCCTGCTGGCATCAGTTCCGAGGTTGCCCGAAGCGCACCGACTAATAATCATGATGTCAGCAGCAGCAGCGCAATTGCATCCACACCTACTGCAGTGTCATATGCATCAGTTGAGGGAATTTTTTCAATTTGCCTCAATTCCTGTAAGCTTGACGAAGGAGTGTACTGAGAAACACCCTCGAACCTACTCTGTCCATTTGCCCGCGGGCGCTCTGCTTCAGAGTTTGTGTTAAAACAAACGTTCAGCTCGTTATACAGTGATCTCTGCCACTGAGAGGCGCCTTTGTGGATTCATCAATATCTGGCTTGCAACCAATCCCGGACGGGTAACCCAACGCCGTGGACGTCTGATGAAACGAACTACAACTATCTACTGAAGCAATTTAGACACGATTAAAATCTAGCTATATATGTATGTACATTGCCACTGCGTCTAATGACGATCAGGGTAGCCCATTTCGGAAAATTACCCCATAAACCTTCTTCCGCTTCCAGTGACTAAGTTTATTTCTGACCGAATTTTCCTGGGTGGCTTTTTCCAGTGCATGTCGAAGATCTTTGGGAGCAGTAATTTGTTGCACACTCGGCGTTGGAAAAGTTTTTATAACTTGTTAATGTCTGACGCAAGCGCAGTTATTTTTTCCGACGCCGATGCTGGAACAACAATATTCTATGCGATAGAAGCCGTCACTTATATCTACTAGGGAAACTTGCTCTATAAACCTTCCTTTCCTTCCAAGTAACTTGCATTTCTTCTAATAAAATTTCCTGGAATGGCTTTTTCCGGTGCATGCAGAAGGACCCTGTGTGCTGTGTTTTGTTCCACACTGGACTATGGGAAATTTTTGCAGCTCTGACGCGAGCGCAGTTGTTTTTGCTTGCACCGATGTTTCAACAACATCCCTCATTTTCGAACGACTTAAAAAGGGGTGCCCTTCAGACAGAACGTAGATGTCATTTCTGGCAAAGTTTGAACTAATCCTATATGACACAGAATGTTGCAAATCTCTCATCAAAATTCCTGACACCAACAAAGGAGGATGTTATCGTAGGAAGGACGCTCAACAATCACGATGAAGTCAGCCAGTGTATCATGATGTCAACAGAGACACAATTGAATCCACACCTACTGCAGTGTCATATGCGACATTCCGGGCGAATTCTCAATTCCTGTCGATTTATGTAAACTTGGCGGATGGGCGTACTGAGGAAATCCCGCGAGCTGACGCTGCTGAGGCATCTGAAGACGCATTGTCTTTAGCATCTTGATCTTTGTGTTGAAGCAAAATTCTTCTCCACCAAACAGTGCTATTAGCAATTAAATGTGTCCCAGTACTTTCATCAATATCTGGCTATCTAGCGAACATCTGCAGTGCAGAAATTGGATGTTACGTCTGTAGACACGTTGAACTCAGGTTTGTGGTCGCACTGAGTAGATGATACATTTGTTAACGTCAAGATGATCCAATGAGTAATGCCGCAAACAGACCTTAACTTCATTGTTCCAGGATTTAAATTCAATTTTGTAACGCCGGTTTGATGACAAAGCCTATTCGTAGATATCCTTGCGCATTAATGCGTTCGTTGAGAAACGTTTGAGGAAAAAGCAATCTCCAACGATACAGCCAAACCCAACGGACAGGCGAGTGTCTCATTATGCAAAAGCCGTATGCAAGTTCGTCATAAGGTGGTCAAAGAGGCATCACGTGCAGACTGCTTAGAGACGTTCAGCAACTTTGCGTGTCTAGCTAGCATGCCTTACGCACGGATATGACTATGAAAAAAGGAAGACGCAATCTCTGGAACAACTGGTTTATTCACGTGAACCTTTCAATTCACACTCAAATCCATCATTCGAGGCAGGATCACCTAAGGGCTGGGCTACTTCTGGAGGAAAAAAAGCAGTCTATTAAAGTTTATGTGCCATTTGTGATGCAGTCAGCTGTAGCTAAACCGGGAAATTTATTATCAACCGTGTACAGTAACACGTGCCAGCGGTGATGAAACAATATAATTTACTTCAGTGAGGCGCACACTTGCTCGACACTGAACCCAAATTTGAATGGGAAGAAGTCCATATCGCAGACATCTACCCAGGGAGGAAGTGCCGCGTGTTCCTAGAAGCAATGCAGTCACACGAGACGTGCATCACTATACATACCGTGTTTGATTTCCCTAAGTTGAGAAGGACGATGCCATCCTGACCGGTTGGACAAAACCAGCAGACACGTATTGATACGAACTTAAATCATCCACGTAATCTCTTGTTAGGTTTGATTAGAGTTACCTATTGTTCACTGCCAATATCCTTCACGGCTTGCTAGACAGCGACTCTCTAGGTGTTGTTTACGTTCCCATATTGACAGTTTTTTCCCAATGACGAGGTTGAATTTTTACTTGCGTGCGGGCGAACCTATCGCATTTGCTTCAACTTAAAAGATAACCCGAAATTGTGGGTACAGTATATCGACGACACATTTGTTGTCGTGAATTAAGGTCAATCAAATATACTTTTTAAATAACTTTTTGCCAGAAATTCAATTTACTTCCGAAACGGAAGCCGACTACCATTCCTTGATGTTCTCGTACACTGAAGGACTGACTGATCTTTGCAAACTTCAGTTTATTATGAAGACGTAGTCTAGGCATCATGGCAGTAATCACCCCATCTCCCAAAATCATGGCCTTATTCACAGCCTACAAAATCAGGCTTACACACACTGCTCAGAAAAAAGGTCCTATAGCACAGAAATAAAATAACCTTTCAAATCATTTCCCAGTGCGAATTTCCCAGTGACGATAGGAGGCCATATATTCGACGTCAGCCGTCCAGGGAAAAATACACTTTCGCCGAAACGGCGACCTAGACGTCAAACCAAACAGCTAGTGAACTCTGCGTCATGTGAAGAGTGTGTCTGATCTCGTCGAAAGGTTGCGCAAATACACGAAAGATGAAGTTAGTGCGCAAACCCATGATTACTTCATCCACATCCCGTACAAACAAGGACAAATATATTTCGATAGGATAAAAGTGGTCCACGATACCTTATATGTCAGTTGATGTGCATTCTATTGTATCCAAATCAGGAAGTCTACCTGTGTCCTTGTGCGTGAACACCACCTAGAGATTGGGAAACAAGTCCATCCATCCCTGCTAGCCGCGCACTTATAGGGCACAAATTTTACACTGTACGAAACTCGTCGTCGGCTAGAGTTCTCGGAAGCTCACACAACCACTTCCTGTAGAACTGTTCGACAGATCTTCGACTGATGTTAGGGTGTGCTCTACAGAAGCCAAGAATACAAAAATTCATCAAACAGTTTTGACCGTACGTAGCGTACACAAATACCATTCCTGGATCACGCAAAATTGGTTACAATTGATCGGAAGTTACAGATTGTACGGTGGAAAGAAGCGCATTGTTAGACGTGAGGACAAGCGGTGTTTAAAATTACCGTCCATCGGTTGAATATTTCCTTGAATGTTCGAAATGGTCCATTATCAGTTTGTAGATGAGAGCAGGGCCTGCGCTTGCGTAGTTCCAGCATCCACAGACGGTATATGCATGTTAGACCCAAAACCGGAATCATCACAGCGAGTTCTTTTCACAAACTGCTAGAACCCACAGGACGGCCATCTCCGAACAGTTGCCATGGATATCCTCATTTCCTGACTGACTGACCCCACGAAAATTGTAAATGTTTTTTGTATATTTCTAATAATCATTATAATCGTAATCATCGTGCTGCCTGCATCCTCCTCATCAGTCGAAAATAACAACGACAAATGTAGAAGACTAACCAGAGCACAGAGTGTGCTTACGGACACGCAGTTCCATCTTACCGCATGTCCTAAACTCCAATCGACTGATTTGACACACACTAATAGTGCTCCTTGAAAAGTAGCAGACAGGTCTTGTCACAAAATGCATATTTATTAACATAAAGGTAATTTAAATTAGAAAGGACTGATTGTCAGTCGGTTCAGCATGAACACTCTGTTACACTTCCTCCTCCCAATTTGTTTGTCGGATGCGTCCAGACTTGGAGGCCGCTCTCTCCTTGGCCATGTACACTGCAAATGGAAAGAGAACATGCAAAGCTTTTGAGTTTATTCAACACAAGCAAATTCGTGCAGAGAGCTAATTAACCAACTCCCTACCACTGCTTCTATCAAGCCTCACTATATCAAAACAGAATAAAGTATGTAATGTGTGGCGTAGACACACAAACGTACTCTCATATTTTGTCGGAAGTCGTATGCAGCGGCTCCCATCGCAGACATATTTCTGTCCATTAAGAATGGGGAAGGTGAGACCCGGTGTCTCTCGGAGACGAGGATCATCATATTGTCGTCCAGACATGACTTGTGTGAGAGGTGTGGTTTCAGGGAATAGCCTTCTCGTCAGACGGATTCCAATTTATAGGGGGATTGTTGTCTTCATAGCCACCGCCACCGCACTGTGCTGAGGAGGGCTGCGTACTTTCGTCACGTGTTGAGGTAAGGACGTGAACCTGTTTAGCGCACCAATCAGACTGCGGCACGCCTGGAAATGCGGATTCCAGTGCTGTTTTGTTTCGCATCAAAAGTTGGTGAGTGCCGTGTGAAAATGACATGTCCTCTGATGCATTCAGCCGTCTCATAGGAAGACGTAGAGTGGGAAGGGGAGGGGGAGGAGTGATGCACCAACCTCGTTGCAAATACCAGAGCACTTAAACAGACCCCTTGTTTAGACGGCATGTTGTTGAAGGCAGCGCGGATTTTGCAGGCAGAAGTTCTAATGAGGCGCATAGAGTGGGAGTGTTTGATTTTAAAGTCCATCTGAAATTCCTCAATGCATTATGATTGCGACACTCCATGGTGGGAGTATTTGCCACGGATGAAGTAGATTAGAGAAGAATGGAAGGTGGATTTAAGAATCATGGGATGGCCCATTCTATCGCATCAAGGTGGTATGTCGCATTCAGTCTTAGTCGATCGGGACTTCTTTAACCAATAGCCTTGCATTACCTGTTTCTCGCCCACTCACACGTCCGCAATTAGCGCCTTTCGAATTGCGCCATCCGTCCCGTCACTTCGTTGGACAATAGAACAAATACATGACAGTTTTCTCAACGCTTTCCGCAGATTCCGTTAATATCGGCGTCCGTCTGCCCAAATCATACAACAAATGTTAACATCCTTCCCGTATGGCAGATGTCCCTGCGCTCTATGTTCTCAGGAAACTTACATATTTACTTCTTGCCAAGATAGGAACGGAAACTCAAATCGCGCGAATTCCCAGTTGTATTTGCTTTATTACTTGACGTAGCACGATCACCGTCGCGGACGAAAATGTGACGGTGTGCCCAGAAGCAGAAGCGGCGATTTGCACCGCGCTGTACTGTACCGACGAGGGCTGCGTACTTTCGTCACGTGCTGAGGTAGGAACGTGAACCTGTTTAGCACACCAATCAGATTGCAGCATGCCTGGGAATGCGGATTCCAGTGCTGTTTTGTTTCGCATCAAAAGTTGCTGAGTGCCGTGTGAAGATGACATGTCCTCTGATGCATTCAGCCGTCTCATAGGAAGACGTAGAGTGGGAAGGGGAGGGGGAGGAGTGATGCACCAACCTCGTTGCAAATACCAGAGCACTTAAACAGACCCCTTGTTTAGACGGCATGTTGTTGAAGGCAGGGCTGATTTTGCAGGCGCATGTTCTAATGAGGCGCTTAGAGTGGGAGAGTTTGATTTTAAAGTCCATCTGAAATTCCTCAATGCATTTTGGTTGCGACACTCCAACTAAATATTTGTCACGGATGGAGTAGATTACGGGAAGAATGGAATGTGGGGTTAATTGTCATGGGATGGCTAGTTACATCGGATTAAGTTTGTATGCCGCATACAGTCTTACTCGAGCAGGACTTCCTTAACTCACCACCTCGGATGACCTGTTTTCCGTCCGCTAATACGTCCTTATTTCGCGTCTTTCGAATTGCGCCATCTGTTCCGTCGCCCCGTTGGTGTAATAAAACAAACGTATGACAGAACTGCGAGTTTTCTCTACGCCTTCCGCGGATTCCGTTAGTTTCCGCTTCCCTCTGCCCATATCATACAACTAATATTAACATCCTTCCCGTACGACAGATGTCCCTGCGTTCTATTTTCTCAGGAAACTCACATATTTCCTCCCTGCCAAAACAAGAACTGCAGCTCACATCGCGCGAATTCCCAGCTGCATTTGCCTTTTTACTTGACGTAACAGAATCACCGTGGCGGCCGACAATATCACGTTGTGTCCAGAAGCAGAAGTGTTGATTTTCACGCGGATTGACTTCTCAGGGTAGGCGGACTGCGCAGCATCTACCGCACTCCCTCCTCCCTCACTCACCGAGCCTGTTGTCTGACAGACCGCAGGTGGGCTCAGACACCCTGACTGACCCAGATCCAATGAAGATTCATTGCATCGATGCTCTCTGCCAGATGCATGAAAGGAATGTATGGATTGGTTTTTATTTCTTGACAATTCTCCTACAGTTGCTCGGCAGAGAAGATCGTGTCAATGGTTGTGGGGTGTCGTCAAAATCCTTGTTAGCCTTCAGGGAGAAGTTCCTGTTGCAGTTAGCAGTTGAGACGATTGAGGAGGAAGCAGATAAAGATCATTCCGGCAATGTTGAGCTGTGAGATTCCCATGTGGTTGTCCTTGAAGCTCCCCAAGATTCGTCCCTGCCGCCACATCGCCTCGAACCACGTCGTAAATTTCCCCATCAATCATGAACTTCTATGCTCATAGACTTCGGTCGTGATTGTGTCGGATCGCGGTGCTTTCGCACCGAAGAGTTGCCGTGATGTCCTAATTAATTCTTGGAGGGAACATGTGAGGTCTAAGTCATCGTCCTGAGGGAGTCTGTTGTTGTCGACATCGGACATTGTGGATGGACGGTTGACTGAGCTTCTGCAACGTTCGGTTCAGCTCTCCGGGATTTGTGGTTTCTCGCTGAGAAGCGTTGTTTCGTAGTTACTGATCCCCGACGCGGTTTCCTTGGTATTGGGGTTGTTGAACGTCGTGTTTGACGCAAGGAAGTCCCCAATTTTATTGCCGTCCTCGAATTCTCTCAAGCGTTGCGCCCTACCCAGGTGTTCTCTATCCCCAGCATTCTCTGATTCACCAGCCGTCGACAGCGGAAAAAAGGAGTTTCGTTTACGCCAATCCAGCGTTCAGTGTAGACTTTTGTGCAGCCAATTGTTTTCTGAACGCAGAATGATGATTTCCTCAAAGTATTTATCAAACCAGTCCTGGTGTTAGCGGCAAACGCGACCGAGTACATTCATGGGCTGCAGTTGGCACCATCGTGCCTCCACAGCGGCGTTGTTGTCTGGCTTCTGCAGATTTTCCAGGTTGTGGCTGAAATCGGGGTGATAAGCAGACATAACTAACAGAACAGTGTTTAACTTACCTGATAGTGGATTGCCCTGTGGTCTACTGCAGGTGTGCGTTCGCTGCTTCATCTTGGAGATGACGAGGCAGCGAACTGCGAAACCACCGGCATCTCAGGTCGCCCTTGTCACCCCCCGTCCCTGGTGTCCGTCTTGCCTCCATACGAGGACACAGTTTGACAGTGGTCAGTGCTGTGATCATGGGTGCAGCCAGAGCTGGTGAGGAGGAGGAGGAGGAGGAGGAGGAGGAGGAGGAGGAGGGAATTCGGACAGAGTAACGCGATGTGGAGACACACAATACCAGATTTCCTCATTCGGTTTAACCCACAAATCGATGCGGTTACCGGGGTGTGGCCGCTAAAGGGAACCTAACTTCAATGCAATACACGCCTGCCAGTCAGTGATTACCTAGGTACTTCTATACACTCTTAGCCTCTCTATCATCTTACCAGCGTCTTCATGGTGCTTGCAATTGCTCTGGTCAAATGGCAATTGCGCGTATTATAGCCTAACTTAGGATTGTGATGTAACAATACGTGTTTCGGAATGATATGCGCAAGCTGATGCTGTACATGTCCGGTGACTATCGGAACTCTAGAGTTTACCATTCAAGTTTGTCTCTCTTGTTTAGTAATACATCGCAAATAATTACAAGGCTGACGCTATGCAAAATGTTTTTTTTATGACTGACCCGAACCTGGCAATTCGACCGTCGATTTCGACAATGTCTACCGTTCGGCTCCACAGCAAGGTGAGAGCAGGGACGCGACTCGCTCTGCGACATATACCGCACTCTCTCCTCCTCCCCCACCTGGGCCCGGCATCAGGACGTAGTCAAGAAGATGGAAGGCGGGAGAGGACACATGTTGTGGGTATGGCGTAAACCCGCACCTAGACGCACCACCCACACTAACAACAACTAGAAGACACTTCTGTGAGTTTGCTAATATCTGAATGTCTGGAGGAGACTATAATGCAAAAAGTGCAAGCTATATATCTTCCGGATTATTCACTCGCCTTTGCCAGGCCCTATCAGCAAACCTCTATTTTGTGAACCGCCAACATGGCATATCTTCAGTCTACTGCCAACGGCTGCGCCATATCTCTCTGATATAACGGGTACACTTTTCGGAACGGTAATGGGGAGAAATCCTCTTCCTCATCTCCGCACTCATGCACTCCGTAATCTCCACTGTTTCCTTCCGGACTACATTTAAACTGAATCTGTACAGAAACTATCATCTCGTCCGCCTTTAGTCACTCGGTCTGGGCCTGCGATATCTTTCTACTGTGGCACTCACATACCCTCTGCTCAACTTCCAGTGTCAATTCACGAACTTGCGGGGGAGACGGCAGGTGGTGGAGACGGCAAAAACCTACATCGAGGAGTACAACCACACCCCCTGGTTCTTAACACACCGGGAAGACGGGTTGCCCGTTAGCCTAGCTGCTGGCTACCCGCCGCGTCCACAGGTGGCGGATAGTGGGACGACCTTCAGTGAAGGTAAGCCGCGAAATAAGCAGACCCAGGTCTGAAGAATAAGCAGTCGCGGACCAGCAGTGGCATTGCTACCAGTGCGCGGTGGGCTGAGGTCTGGCTTGCTGAAAGCCTTATAAAAAGCCGCAAAACCCAATGACGGCATTGTGACATGACGACCGTAAACCGCCATTACGTAAGTTTACTTGCCACTGCTGCCCTGCGGTTAGGCTTTTAAGCCAAAGCGCTATGGGAGATAAGCTCGAGCTAACAATCCGAGCCGCTGTTGGGGAGTCGCCCGTATTCGAAATTTCCAAGAAACCTCTATATGTCCGATCACTGGCCGGGGTTTCGTATCACACGGACATCCCGACAAATCAATTCAAATTTTTCCGTGCAAACCTGCTGCTATACACCGATACGAAGGCAGGCAAAGCAGCTAATTACCCCGGGGGGGTTCCGAAAACGCAGAATGCTCGTTTACGTTGAACAGGCCTCCAGAGATCACCTACATTTTGCCACCCCTCCCCCCCACCACCACTTATCTCCAGTCAGCTGTGGACTGCTTCGCCATGTCTCTCACATCTAACGAATACAATTTTTAGAACGATAACGAGGAGTAAATCTTGTACACCAACCCTCTTCAAATTATGCCCGAAAGGTAACACGCAGATCTGAGCCGAAATCTATCAGCTACTCTGAACTGATGGCATCCGCAGATTTTCCAGGCTGTGGCTGAAATCTGGGTGGTAGGCAGACATATATAACAGAACAGTGTTTAACTTACCTGATAGTGGATTGCCCTGGGGTCTACTGCAGGTGTGGGTTCACAGCCTCATCTTGCAGATGACAAGGCAGCGATCTGCCCAGTCACCGGCATCTCAGACCGTCCTTGTCAACCCCTCCCCCACCCACTTGTGACCGTCTCGCATCCGTACGAGGACGCAGTTTTACAGTCGTCAGCGCTGTGATCGCGGGTGCACCCGGGCTCGTGAAGAGGAGGTGGAGGAGGAGGAGAAGGCGGTGTAATGTCCAGGCTTGTAGAAGGAGGAGGAGAAGGTGGAGGATGTCCATTTTTCAGCCGCAAATTTCGTTTGAGGCTTAACACTCCTTCTAAGCCTGCATTGTCTGTCCTAACGCGGGCATTGATGTCATCAAGAACAACCAGCCTGTCCGCCTTCGACACAGATGCCAGGGGGGGGCGGGTGTAGGTCATCGTATAACCTGGACTTCGCCCTGTCAGAGCCGGTATTGGGCGGGGCGAAGGGGCTGATGATTGTGACGAATTGTGATTGCTGAAGAGGCAGGCACAGTCTCATCAGTCGAGCAGTCGTCCTGCGGATGCCAAAGGCGAGGCCAGTGTCGCGTTGATCTGGCTTTGGATGGTCGCTCCGAAAGAAGGTGTAGCCGGTACCCACTGCCTCCAGTTGGCCTTTTTCGGAATAATGGGGCTCGCTGAGTGAAGCGATGTCCATCTTGCAGCGCACCAGTTCTCGTCCGATTAGCGCGGTCCTCGGATCCAACCGGTTGCTCCGCGGATTGTCTTAGAGAGAACGAACTGTTCAGGCTGCCAGATTTAGCACCGTCGCTATTTTAACCTTTGGAGTGGGTAGGGGGCGATGCGGGTATCGGAATATCGGAATGAAAGGGATACAGAGGAGGAGGAGGAGGAGGAGGAGGAGGAGGAGGAGGATGAGGATGAGGATGAGGATGAGGATGAGGATGAGGAGGAGGAGGAGGAGGAGGAGGAGGAGGAGGAGGAGGAGCAGGAGCAGGAGGAGCAGGAGGGAAGGCGGACAAAGTAACGGGATATGGAGACACACAATACCAGATTCCCTCATTCGTTTTAACCCACCAATCGATGCAGTTAGCGTAGTGTGGCCCCTTGGGGGGAGTCTTACTTCAATCCAATCCTGTTCGTCCATGATTACCTACGTACTTGTATGCATTTCCTTCCTCTCTACCATCTTACCAACCTCTTGATGGTGCTTCCAATTGCGCTGGTAAAAGCCTAACTTTGGATTTTGAAGTAACAATACGTGTTTGCGGGTTGATCTGCACGAGCTCATAGTGTTCATGACCGATGACTATTCGAATTCTAGAATTTACCATTCAAGTTTGTCTCTCTACTTCAGTAATACATCACAAATAATTACAAGGCTGACGCTATGCAATATGCCTTTTTTGATAACTGACCCGAACCTGATAGTTTGACCGTCGATTTCGACAATGTCTACCGTTCGGTTCCACAGCAAGGTGAGAGCAGGGACGGTGACTTGCCCGCGAATCAGTTTATATCTATCAGCTACTCTGGAATAATTGCATCATATTCACAAACTGCCAGCAGATAGTCAGTAGAAGTGAGGGATTCACTTATGCTGTCAGTATGGTGATTCATTCACTAAATGTGTCATTCAAACCCGAGGTTGCAATCGCCTAACATGACATATCTTCAGTCAGCGGCCGACTGCTTTGTCATGTCTCTCAGTCCGACTAAATTTACTATTTGGAGCGATGATGGGGATACGACCACTGCCTCAGCTCCCTATTCATGCATTCCCTTGACTTCAATGTTGTCTGCTTGACTAAATTTAGAAGTCGTCCCCTTCCACTAACTTGTGTTCTGTCTCTTTCTTCCGGTCTCACTTGGTGAACTTGCGCCGGTGTCACCTGGTGAAATTGCAGTGGGATGTATGGAGGCTAGAATAGACTAGATCCGCCTGTTGACGTCAGTCTCAGGACTGATTAAAATGCGTCAATTAATTATCTTACGCTGACGACACGCAGTGCTTAATGATGTCAGTCGCAACGCAATTGCATCCACACCTACTGCAATATCACAAGCGTACGATGTTGCTGAATGCTTACCTGCTGGATGATGTCATATACTGCCTCGGGGGAAACCGGTGACGTGCATTTTGGAAGCCGAAATCGTACATGAATACTTGTGTTTCCCATCCGAGTACGCAGGTATTGGTAGTAGCAGCAGCAGCTCCAATTTAATACTCCGCAATCACCTTCGTTTAAGTAAAATCTCTGCCGTAACGCACCTTTCACGGAAACTAGTTTGAGGAGGGGATTTTGCTGCGTTGTTACTGTGAGATGGCTTGAGTTTATGGCTACATAGCAAATCAATTAGCAGCTCTCACTGAGAAAGGGCTTAGTATTTCGCGAATTGGATTCACACCACTGGGTGTGAAAATGCGCACCTGAGCTAGCCTTCGCTGTTATGTGGAAAGCAATTTTGCAATTTTGCCTCATTCGCCTCAAGCCGAGACCTGAGCAGGGTTTCTGTGCCTCGCATTGTCTCGCAAGTCTGATATCCTCAAGGCTGAATTCCTCAGTTTCATTATCATGTTGGTATATATTTAAAATTCACTGTTTCTTTACGTTGGCCCGCAGGCGTCTTACCAAATTAGGTTTATCCTGCAGTGAAGTCTGTTGAGGGCTTTCGAACATTCAGATCATTCGTTCCCTTTTTGGCCGTTTACGGATGCAGCGGTATCTGACTGACCCCGTCTCCTCACCGGTCCTTAAGTTGTTAGGATGGGACTCAATGGTTGGCGCGACGTGAAGTCTGCGCCTAGGCGTGCCTTAACATCCCCCATGGGGACGCATCTTATGCTCGTAAGAGTGCCATGAAGACCACTATGTGGAGGAGTCAATGTGGCCTGACTTACCGTCCGAGGTGACTAACTTGGCTTGCCGGTCGGCAAAATTCCAATCCAGGACTCTTCGCACGACGTTATAGATTCAAGCGGGCTGGATTTATTACGAGTGATTGAGTTTATTTCCCCGGAAGATGGAGTGCCATTGTCGGTCTCACACTCCACGTGCATGCACTTCATGATCTCCTCTGTTGCCTACTTGTTTGCATTTAGAATTAATTTGTGCAGAAGCCATCCTCTCGCCTTCCTCTACTCACTCGGTCTGGGCCTGCGATATCCCTTTGCTGTGGCACGTACATACCCTCTGCTCAACTCCCGGTGTCAATTCATGGACTTGCGCTCTGGGATGTATGAACATCTCTGTCGAATTGCCCGCGGGCGCTCCGCTTCAGACTTTGTGTTAAAGCACATTTTCAGCGCCACTGAGAGGCGCCTCTGTGGATTCATCAATATCTGGCTTGCAACCAATCCTGGACGGGTAACCCAAGGCAGTGGACGTCTGATGAAACGAACTACAACTATCTAGTGAAGCAATTTAGACACGATTAAAATCTAGTTATATATGTATGTACATTGCCACTGCGTCTAATGACGAGCAGGGTAGCCCATTTCGGAAAATTACCCCATAAACCTTCTTCCGCTTCCAGTGACTAAGTTTATTTCTGACCGAATTTTCTTGGGTGGCTTTTTCCAGTGAATGTTGAAGATCTTTGGGAGCAGTAATTTGTTGCACACTCGGCGTTGGAAAAGTTTTTATAACTTGTTAATGTCTGACGCAAGCGCAGTTATTTTTTCCTACGCCGATGCTGGAACAACAATATTTTATGCGATAGAAGCCGTCACTAATATCTACTAGGAAACGTACTCTATAAACCTTCCTTTCCTTCCAAGTAACTTTCATTTTTTCTAATAAAATTTCCTGGAATGGCTTTTTTCAGTACATGCAGAAGGACCCTGTGTGCTGGGTTTTGTTCCACACTGGACTATGGGAAATTTTTGCAGCATGTTAAGCTCTGACGCGAGCGCAGTTGTTTTTGCTTGCACCGATGTTTCAACAACATCCCTCATTTTCGAACGACTTAAAAAGGGGTGCCCTTCAGTCAGAACTTAGATGTCATTTCTGGCAAAGTTTGAACTAATCCTATATGACGCAGAATGTTGCAAATCTCTCATCAAAATTCCTGACACCAACAAAGGAGGATGTTATCGTAGGGAGGACGCTCAACAATCACGATGAAGTCAGCCAGTGTATCTTGATGTCAACAGAGACACAATCGAATCAACACCTACTGCAGTGTCATATGCGACATTCCGGGCCAATTCTCAATTCCTCTCGATTTCTGTAAACTTGGCGGATGGGCGTACTGAGGAAATCCCGCGAACTGATGCTGCTGAGGCGTCTGAAGACGCATTGTCTTTAGCTTCTTGATCTTTGTGTTGAAGCAAAATTCTTCTCCACCAAACAGTGCTATTAGCAATTAAATGTGTCCCAGTACTTTCATCAATATCTGGCTATCTAACCAACATCTGCAGTGCAGAAATTGGATGTTACGTCTGTAGACAGGTTTGTGGTCGCACTGAGTAGGTGATACATTTGTTAACGTCAAGATGATTCAATGAGTAATGCCGCAAACAGACCTTAACTTCATTGTTCCAGGATTTAAATTCAATTTTGTAACGTCGGTTTGATGACAAAGCCTATTCGTAGATATCCTTGCGCATTTATGCGTTCGTAGAGAAACGTCCGAGGAAAAAGCAATCTCCAACGATACAGCCAAACCCAACGGACTGGCGAGTGTCTCATTATAAAAAAGCCATATGCAAGTTCGTCATAAGGTGGTCAAGGAGGCATCACGTGCAGACTGCTTAGAGACCTTCAGCAACTTTGCGTGCCTTACGCACGGATATGACTATGAAAAAGGAAGACTCAGTCGCTGAAACAACTGGTTTATTCACGTGACCCTTTCAATTCACACTCGAATCCATCATTCGAGGCAGGATCACCTAAGGGCTGGGCTACTTCTGGAGGAAAAAAAAGCAGTCTATGAAAGTTTATTTGTCATTTGTGATGCAGTCAACTGTACCTAAACCGGGAAATTTATTATCAACCGTGTACATGAACACGTGCCAGCGGTGATGAAACAATATCATTTACTTCAGTGGGGCGCACACCTGCTCGACACTGAACCCAAATTTATATGGGAAGAAGTCCATATCGCAGACATCTACCCAGGGAGGAAGTGCCGCGTGTTCCTAGATACAATGCGGTCGCACGAGACGTGCATCACTATACATACCGTGTTTGATTTCCCTAAGTTGAGAAGGACGGTGCCATCCGGACCGGTTGGGCAAAACCAGCAGAAACGTATTGATACGAACTTAAATCAGCCACCTAATCTCTTGTTAGGTTTGATTAGAGTTACCTATTGTTCACTGCCAATATCTTTCACGGCTTGCTAGACAGCGACTCTCTAGGTGTTGATTATTTCACCCACAGCCCTTACACACAAGGACAAATATCTCGATAGAATAAAAGTGGGCCACGATACACCATATGCCAGTTGATGTGAATTCTATTGTATTCAAGCCCGGAAGTCTATCTCTGTCCGTGTGCGTGAACACCACCTAGAGATTGGGAGACAAGGCCATCCATCCCTGCTAGCCGCGAACGGACAGGGTACAAATTTCACACTGGAGGAAACTCACGTCGTCGGCTAGAGTTCTTGGAAGCGCACTCAACCACTTTCTGCAGCAATGGTCCACAGACCTTCAACTGATGTTAGGGTGTGCCCTACAGAAGCCAAGGATACAAAAATTCATCACACAGTTTTGGCTGTATGGAGCGTACACAAATGCCATTTCTGGATCACGCAATATTGGTTACAGTTGACCGGAAGTTACAGATTGTACGGTGGGATGGAGCGAATTGTTAGACGTGCAGACAAGCGGTGTTTAAAAAGTACCGTCCCCCGGTTGAATATTTCCTTGTGTGTTCGAAATGGTCCATTGTCAGTTCGTAGATGAGAGAAGGGCCTGCGCTTGCGTAGTTCCAGCATCCACAGATGGTATATGCATGTTAGACCCAAAACCGGAATCATCACAGCGAGTTCGTTTCACAAACTGCTAGAACCCACAGGACGGCCATATCCGAACAGTTGCCGTGGATATCCTCACTTCCTGACTGACTGATCCCACGAAAATTTTAAGTGTTTTTGTATATTTCTAATAATCATTATTATCGTAAGCATCGTGCTGCCTGCCCCCTCCTCATCAGTCGAAAATAATAACGACAAATTTGGAGGACTAACCAGAACTCAGAGTGTGCTTACGGACACGCAGTTCCCTCTTACTTCCTGCCCTAAAATTCGATCGACTTATTTGGCACACACACTAATAGTGCTCTTTGTAAAGCAGCAGACAGGTTTTGTCACAAAATGCATATCTATTACTACAAATGTAAGTTAAACAGAAAAGGCGTGATTGTCAGTCGGCTCAGCACGAAGAATCTGTTACACTTCCTCCTCCCAATTTGTTCGTCCGATGCGTCCAGACTTGGAGTCGGCTCTCTCTTTGGCCATGTACACTACAAATGGAAAGTGAACATGCACAGGTTGTGGGTTCATTCAACACAAGCAAATTCATGTGGGGAGCTCAATTACTCACTCCGATAACACTGCTTCTATCAAGCCTCACGCTATCAAAACAGAATAAAGTATGCAAAGTGAGGCGTAGACACACAAACGTACCCTCATATTTTGTCGGAAGTCGTACGCAGTGGCTCCCATCGCAAACATACTTCTGTCCATTAAGAATGGGGAAGGTGAGACCCGGTGTCTGACGGAGACGATGATCATCATATTGTCGTCCAGACATGACTTGTCTGAGAGGTGTGGTTTCAGTGAATAGCAATCTCATCAGAAGGATTCCAATTTATAGCGGGATTTTTGTCGTTACCATCGTCGTCGCCACCGCGCTGTACTGTACCGACGAGGGCTGCGTACGTTCGTCACGTGTTGAGGTAGGAACGTGAACCAGTTTAGCACACCAATCAGACTGCAGCATGCCTGGGAATGCGGATTCCAGTGCTGTTTTGTTTCGCATCAAACGTTGGTGAGTGCCGTGTGAAGTTGACATGGCCTCTGATGCATTTACCCGTCTCATAGGAAAACGCAGAGTGGGGAGGGGAGGGGAGGAGTGAGGCACCTACCTCGTTGCAAATATCAGATCGCTTAAACAGACCCCTTGTTTAGACAGCATGTTGTCGAAGGCAGGGCTGATTTTGCAGGCGCATGTTCTAATGAGGCGCTTAGAGTGGGAGAGTTTGATTTTAAAGTCCATCTGAAATTCCTCAATGCCTTTTGGTTGCGACACTCCAACTAAATATTTGTCACGGATGGAGTAGAGTACGGGAAGAATGGAATGTGGGTTTAATTGTCATGGGATGGCTAGTTACATCGGATTAAGTTTGTATGCCGCATACAGTCTTACTCGAGCAGGACTTCCTTAACTCACCACCTCGGATGACCTGTTTTCGGTCCGCTAATACGTCCTTATTTCGCGTCTTTTGAATTGCGCCATCTGTTCCGTCGCCCCGTTGGTGTAATAAAACAAATGTATGGGAGAACTGTGATTTTCCTTTACGCCTTCCGCAGATTCCGTTAGTCTCCGCGTCCGTCTGTCAAAATGATACAACTAATATTATCATCCCTCCCGTATGGCAGATGTCCATGCGCTCTATGTTCTCAGGAAACTCACATATTTCCTCCTTGCCAAAACAGGAACTGCAGCTCACATCGCGCGAATTTCCAGCTGCATTTGTTTTATTACTTGACGTAACACCATCACCGTCGCGGACGACAATGGCACCGTGTGTCCAGAGGCAGAAGCGGTGATTTGCACGCGAATTGACTTGTCAGGGTAGACGGCTTGCGCAGCATCTACCGCACTCCCCCCCTCCCTCACTCACCGAGCCTATTGTCAGGCAGCGTCATGAATACCGCAGGTGGGCTCAGACACTCTGACTGACGGAGCTACACAGCTCATCCAAGCGTGTCAATCAGACCTGGGCGGCTCGCCTCCCAAATGATTGAGGATGCAATAGAAGCCACATTGTGAAAGAGCCATTGCAGCCAGTGTCTGCGTCTTCAGAGCGGAGGACCGCCAGTTGACAGCCTTATCAGTCACGACTTTTGGCGTCTCGTGAGAGATTCAAGCGCGCGTCAGATTTGTTTTAGTGAGGAAACGGGTGAAGTGCCGTGGGGATAGATCCCAGAATCGGCCTTACTCTCCCATTCAAGTTGATACTGGACAAGGTGTGTTACTCCTGAGAAACTGATTGTTGCATGACCGTTCTTTGATCCGCTTTCATGCTCAACCAAAATTTTACGAAACAGGGGTCGAATAGGTCCATTTTTCTATGCATGCCTGCTTCTGTTGTAGCATTGAGGGCACAGTCGTCCGCAAGGAAGTGTTCTTGGACAGTGACTGATGATGTCAGCCCAAATGCCTGCCCTCATCGGATATTAAGAGGCAAACCGTCGGTCTTTGGACGAAAATTATCCTAGTTTACTCCTCACGGTGGACGTTCATCAGCATGGCAGAAGAGGATGAGTACGAGTACGCAGTCCCGCTCACCTCCACTGGTCACTGAGGATGCTTCTGAAATCACCCCATTGTCCTTGACGAGCGCCATCATTCCGTCACGCAGTTGGCGTATCATACGCGTGAATAGCTCAGAACAATCAAATTTCCGCAGGATTTTCCAGGTCCAATCAAGATTCATTGCATCTGCCGAATTCATACGATATAGAGAGGCTCACAACGGACACTGACCGGGTTTCGTAACACAATTAAAATAGGAAGGTGACACGGATGCCGTTGGGCGTGATGTGAGCCGGCACATGGGCATACCACTAAACCCGCAAATGCTGGCATTTCTTACGTGTGCGAATTCTCGATAACACCAGCCTTGCCAGTCACGAAATTTTGGCGTCCTGGAAGACTCGGGCGCGTCCCAGATTTATTCTAGTAAGGAATGTGGTGAAGTACCGTGGGGATAGATCTCCCAGAATCAGCCCTACTCCCTGTTCTCTCTCCCATGCACCAGTCGGTTGACAACTCAACTGATCACTGAGGATGCTTTTGATATCATCCCACTGTCATTGACGAGCGCCATCATTGCGTCATGCAGTTGGTTTATTGTAGAACTGAATCGGTCAGAACATCCAAATTTCAGCAGGATTCTCCAGCTTCAATCGAGATGCCTTATCTTGTCGGTGGTTGCGGGATGTCATAAAAATCCACATTGGCTTTCCGGGAGAAGTTCCTGTTTCAGTTGGCTGTTGGAGGATGCAGGCAACGTTCATCCAGACAGTGTTGAGCAGTGAGATTCCCATGTGGCTATCACAGACCTATCGGTTGTCCTTGTGGGTGTATGTGTGCACACTGATGACTTCTTTGAAATTCTTGAATACTCGTCCTTGCCGCCACATCTCCTGGAACAAAGTTGTAAATTTCCCTGTCGGCCGGGGACTGCTGTACTTATCGTCTGAGGTTTGCGGTTTCTCACTGAGGAGCCTTGTTACGTCGGTACTGATCCCCGACGCGGTTTCGCTGGTCCTTGGCTCGTTGACAGTCTTGCTTGAGGCAAGGTTGTTCTTCATTTTATTGCGGTTCTCGAATTTTTTCAGTCCTGCGCCTTACCCAGGGGTTCAGTATCTTGCACATTCTCTAATTCAACAGACGTCGACAATGGAGAAAAGGAGTTTCGTTTACGCCAGTCCAGCGGGCAGTGTAGGCCTTTGTGCAACCTATTGTTTTCTGAGTGCAGAATGATTATTTCCTGACAGTTTTCATCAAACCAGTTCTAGTGTTGGCAGCATACGCGACCCGGCACATTAATGTCCTCTACCTATCCGAGGTTGGTGGATAAACAGAGTCAGGACAGTCGGAGATCGGTTCGGACGCAGTGGTTAAACAGCTCATCTACGCGTGCCAACCATGGCTTATTCCCAGCAAAGAGGACAGCTCCAATCTCGCTTGTGCGATAGTGGCCCCAAAACCGTAATAGGAAAAAGCCATTGAAGCCTTACTATCGGTCGTGAGGGGAGGGCCGAATTATCCTGCCATTTGGTAACTCTCCATGCCACGACTCTTGGCATATCGCGATAGATTCAAGCGTTGATGTGATTTGAGAATGAATTCCACAATTTGAGTCCCAATCTCTCTCATCATCCGAGAACCAGTCGACTGCGCAAGGCTGTCAGGCAACTGTTTGATAGGACTGGACTGAATGATTGGCGCGACTTGACGTCTGCGCCTAGGCGTGCCTTAACATTCCCCATGTCGACGGATCTCATCTACGTAAGAGTTCTATGAATACCACTGTGTGGAGGAATCAATTTAGCCTGACTCTTCGTCCGAGGAGACTAACTTGGCTCGCCGGTCGGCAAGATTCTAAACCAGGACTCTTTGCACGACGTTATAGATCCACGCAGTTCCCTCTTACTGCCTGTCCTCAACTCCAATCGACTTATCCGACGCACAATAATAGTGCTCCTTGTAAAGCAACAGACAGGTATTGACACAGAATACATATTTATTACTAAAAAGGTAATTCAAAATAAATTACTGATTGTCAGTCGGCTCAGCGTATAGAATCTGTTACACTTCCTCCTCCCAATTTTTTCGGCGGATGCGTCCAGACTTGGAGGCTGCTCTCTCCTTCGTCATGTACACTGCAAGTGGAAGGAGAATATGCGGATGCCGCGGATTTATTCAACACAAGCAACTTCATGTGGGGAGCTCAATTACCCACTCCCCTAACACTGCTTCTATCAAACCTTACGTTACCAAAACAGAATAAAGTATGCAAAGTTAGGCGTAGACACACAAACGTACTCTCATATTTTGTCGGAAGTCGTATGCAGCGGCTTCCATCGCAGACATATTTCTGTCCATTAAGAATGGGGAAGGTGAGACCCGGTGTCTCTTGGAGACGAGGATCATCATATTGTCGTCTAGCCATGACTTGTCTGAGAGGTGCGGTTTCGGTGGATACTCTCCTTGTCAGAGGGATTCCAATTTATAGGAGGATTGTTGTTGTCGTCACCACCGCCACCGCCGCCGTCGCCGCCACCACCGCACCGCACGGAGGAGGGCTGCGTTCTTTCCTCACGTGTTGAGGTAGGAACGTGAACCTGTTTAGCACACCAATCAGACTGCAGCATGCCTGGGAATGCGGATTCCAGTGCTGTTTTGTTTTGCATCAAAAGTTGGTGAGTGCCGTTTGAAGATGACATGGCCTCTGATGCATTTACCCGTCTCATAGGAAAACGTAGAGTGGGGAGGGGAGGGGAGGAGTGATGCACCTACCTCGTTGCAAATATCAGATCGCCTAAACAGACCCCTTGTTTAGACGGCATGTTGTTGAAAGCAGGGCTGATTTTGCAGGCGCATGTTCTAATGAGGCGCTTAGAGTGGGAGAGTTTGATTTTAAAGTCCATCTGAAATTCCTCAATGCATTTTGGTTGCTACACTCCCACTAAATATTTGTCACGGATGGAGTAGATTACGGGAAGAATGGAATGTGGGTTTAATTGTCATGGAATGGCTAGTTACATCGGATTAAGTTTGTATGCCGCATACAGTCTTACTCGAGCAGGACTTCCTTAACTCATCATCTCGGATGACCTGTTTTCGGTCCGCTAATACGTCCTTATTTCGCGTCTTTCGAATTGCGCCATCTGTTCCGTCACCCCGTTGGTGTAATAAAACAAATGTATGACAGAACTGCGAGTTTTCTTTACGCCTTCCGCAGATTCCGTTAATTTCCGCTTCCCTCTGCCCAAATCATACAACTAATATTTACATCCTTCCCGTACGAGAGATGTCCCTGCGCTCTATTTTCTCAGGAAACTCACATGTTTCCTCTTTGCCTAAACAAGAACTGCAGCTCAAATCGCGCGAATTCCCAGCTGCATTTGCTTTTTTACTTGACGTAACAGAATCACCGTGGCGGCCGAAAATATCACGTTGTGTCCAGAAGCAGATGTGTTGATTTTCACGCGGATTGACTTCTCAGGGTAGGCGGACTGCGCAGCATCTACAGCACTCCCTCCTCCCTCACTCACCGAGCCTGTTGTCATGCTGAACGCAAGTGGGCTCAGACACTCTGACTGACGCAAGTCACCGTCCCTGCTCCCACAATGCAGTCTGTGGGGCACACGGTGAACATCGTCGAAATCGACGGTCGAACTGTCGTTTGTGATGTATGGACTGGTGGGAAGATGTGTGCTTACGCGTTTTGGTCTGAGGTGTCTAAGGGCGTGTCATCATGGAGGCCCATGCAATGGCCGAATGTGCGTGGGTAGTGCGGGCAGTTGGGTGGGGGTTGGATGTGGCGGGTATACGTGTGGTTTCTAGTCACTGGCTAATAATAAGATAAGCGATTGCTGCAACAAGGGCTCTATTCGCCCAAAGTTTCGGATTCTCACTTGAATCCATCATCAGAGACAGTGGCAGAAACGGGTGATTTGTGCACAGGAAGTTGCAGTATTTTCAGGATGCAGTCGCAATGCTACCGCATACCTGTAGTAATTAACTGTCCGTCCTCTCATCAAGAATTGTGGCCGCTTCATTTTCGGCACGACAGTTCTTAATTTCTGAAATCTCATCACCCCTGTTGGATGCTGGCGTGATGATTGCTCGGCCATCGTGGACAGCGGCTGATGATGTCCACCCGAGAGCTCGCATGCATAGGAGGCTCACAACAGACACTGACCGGGGTTTCTTACCACAGCACTAAAATAGGAAGGTGACACGGATGCCGGTTGGCGCGGCATGAGCCGGTACATAGGCATGCCACCAAACTCCTCAGTGCTGGAATTTGTTACGTGTGCAAATCCTCGATAACACCTGCCGGACTCCGATCAAGTCCCGTGCTGGTTCAGCTTATCCACCGACACGAACCTACGGCGTGCAGCGCAGCACTGCTGTCTAATGATCACCTATTTGATGCTAAAAAGTCCCCTCGTGTTTGTCATTACCATAGCATCTTGACGGTGCCTTCAATTGCGCTGGTCAAATGGAAATTGCGCGCAGACAGGTCTAACTTAGGAATGTAGTGTGACAGTACGTGTTTCCGGATTAATCTGCGCGAGCTGATGGTGTTCATGATCGATGAATAGCGGAATTCCAGAGTCTACCGTCCAACTTTGTCTCACCTACTTGCTAATACATCCCGTGCTATCCTGCCGCTCTGCACCGATATGAAGGCAGCTAATTAACCCGGGGGGTATTATCCGAAAACGCAGATTGTTCGTTCACGTTAAACAGGCCTCCCAAGATCACCTACATTTAGCGACCTCTTAGCACGACATATCTTCAGTCAACTGCCGACTGCTTCGCCATGTCTCTCGGATCTAACGAATACACTTTTCGGAACCATAATAAGGAGTAAATCTTTCAGAACAACCATCTTAAAACTATGTTCGAAAGGTAACACGTTCATCTGATCCAAAATACACCAGCTACTCTGGAATAATGGCATCATATTCACAAACTGCTAGCAGAAAGTCAGTAGAAGTGGGGGATCCATTTATGCTGTCATTACAGTGATTCATACACTAAACGTGTCATTCAAACCCGAGGTCTTGGAAAGCACAAATTACCACTCGCTTTTATCAGGCCTTCTGAACACACACCCATTTTTTGATCCCCTAACCTGATACATCTGCAGTCAGCTGCCGACTGTTTTGTCTTGTTTTTCAGTCCGACTGAATTTACTTTTTGGAGCGATGATGGGGATACGACCCCTGCCTCATCTCCCTATTCATGCATTCCCTTTTCTTCAATGTTGTCTGATGACGAAATTTAGGATTATTCCCCTCCCACTCATTTGCTTTCTGACTCTACTGCTCAACTTCCGGTGTCACCTGGTGAAATTGCGCTTCGGGATGTATGGAGGCTAGATTAGGCCAGATTCGCCTGTTGACGTCAGTCTCGGGACTGATTAAAATGCGCCAATTAATTATCTTACGATGACGACAGGCAGTGCTTCATGATGTCAGTGGCAACGCAATTGCATCCACACCTACTGCAATATCACAAGCGTGTAATGTTGCTGACTGTTTACCTGCTGGATGATGTCGTACACTGGCTCGGAGGCAACTGATGATGTACAGTTTGTAAGCCGAAATCGTACATAAATACTTGTGTTTCCCATCCGAGTACGCAGGTATTGGTAGTAGCAGCAGCTTCACTTTAATACTCGACAATCACCTTCGTTTAAGTAAACTCTCTGCCGTAACGCACTTCCCAGGACGCAAATCTGAGGAGGAGGTTTGGATGCGTTGTTACGAGGAGTTATGCGATAGCCGAATGTACAGCGAAACTTCATGGGACAGAACACGGACATTGTTCACATGCAGCAAAAACCGAGCTTGGGTTGTTTCTCTCAAGGCGACAGGGACTGCAGACGCGATGCAACGTGACTGTGTAGATGGCTGAGCCGGAACTGACAGTTTGACCGTCAATTTCGACGATTTCCACCGTTCGGCTCCACAGCAAGGTGAGATCAGATACGGCGACGTGTGGGCGAATCAGTTTATAGTCGTAGTAGACTTACGCAGCATATACCGCACTCTCTTCTCCTCCTCAACCTGGGCCCGGTATTAGGACAGAGTCAAGAAGATGGGAATCGGGAGAGTACGTAGGTGGTAGGTATGGCGTAAACCCGAACCTCGACGCACCACCCATACTAACAACAACTAGAACACACCTATATAATTTTGATCATATCAAACTGTCTGGTGAAGAATATAATGCAAATATTGTGAGCTATATATCTTCCAGATTATTAACTCGCTCTTGCCAGGCCCTCTAATTAAACCTCTATTTTTTGAACCGCCAACATGACATATATTCAGTCAACTGCCAACTGTTTCGCCATGTCTCTCTGATCTAACAGATGCACTTTTCGGAACGTTAATGAGGATGAGTCCTCTTCCTTATCTCCGCACTCATGCACTCCATAATCTCCTCTGTTGCCGTAATAGGAAGAAGCCATTGCAGCCTTCATTTTAGTCGTGAGGAGTAGACCCAATTATCCTGCCACTTTGTAATTCTCCATGCCACATCGGGATACATTCACGCGCTGATGTGATTTGAGAATGAATTCAACAGTTTGAGCCTCACTCAATCCCTCCTCTTTCAAAAACCGGTCGGCCGCGCAAGGCTGTCAGACAACTGTTTGATAGGATTGGACTGAATGATTGGCGCAACATGAAATCTGCGCATAGTCATGCCGTAACATATCCCTGTGGACGGATCTTATGCACCTTAAGGCGACGTAGAGGCCACTTTATGGGTAAGTCATTTTAGCCTGACTATCCTACCGAGGAGACTAACGTGGCCCGACAGAATTGATTACTAGTTGCGGTCTCAGTCTCCGCATGCATGCACTTCGTGATCTCCTCTGTGGCCTACTGGACTACATTTAGAATGAATCTGTGCAGAAGCCATCCCCTCGTCCTCCTTTACTCACTCGGTCTGGGCCTGCGCCAAACCTTTACTGTGGCACTTACATACCCCCAGGTCAACTTCCGGTGTCAATTCATGGACCTGCACTCTGAGATGTATGGAGGCCACATCAGATTAGATTGGGATCAGTCCCGGATGTGATCGAAATGCACCGACTTATTATCATGATGTCAGCAACAGCAACGCAATTGCATCCACACCTATTGCAGTGTCTTTTGCAGCATTTGAGGTGATTCTTTCAATTTGCCTCAATTCCTGTAAGCTTGGCGAAGGAGCGTACTGGGGAACGCCTTCGAACCTATTCTCCCGATTTGCCCGCGGGCGCTCTGCCCCAGAACTTGTGTTAAAACAAATTTTCAGCTCGTTGTACAGTGCTCTCTGCCACAGAGAGGCACCTCTGTGGATTCATCAATATCTGGCTTGCAACCAATCCCGGACGTGTAACCCAACACAGTGGACGTCTGATGAAACGAAATACAACTATCTACCGAAGCAATTTAGAGAGGATTAAAATTTAACTAGGTATGTACATTGCCACTACGTCTAATGACGAGCAGGGAAGCCCATTTCGGAAAATTACCCTATAAACCTTCTTCAGCTCCCAAGTAACTCGGTGTATTTCCGACTACATTTCCTTGGGTGGCTTTCTGCAATGTATGTTAAAGAACCTTGGGAGCAGTAATTTATCGCACACTCGGCAATGGGAAACTTTTGTAGCTTGTTATAGTCTGACGCGAGCGCAGTTGTTTTTTCCTAAACCGTTGTTGAAGAAACACTGAATTCTACTCGGAAACTTTCTCTATAAACCTTCTTCCCCTTCTAATAAAATTTCCTGGGATGGCTTTTTCCAGCGCATGCCGAAGAACTATGTGTGCAGTGTTTTGTCCCACACTCGACGATGGGAACCGTTTGCAGCTTGTTAAGGTCTGACGCGTAAGCAGTTGCTGTTTCTTACACCGATGCTGAAGCAATGTTTCTCAGTTTTGAACGACTTCAAAAAGGGATGCATTCGTGGAGAATAGTCGAAATGAAAAGTTATTTCCAACAAAACGGACAAATCTAGCGGGCTGTCGAATGCCCCCTTTCGCGATAAATGCATCCAAACTCGTCACATGGTAGTCAAAAGGGTTTCACGTGCAGGCAGCGTAGAGGCCTTCAGCAACTTCGCTTGCCAAGGTAGTATGTCTTACGGACGGAGCTAACTATGTGGAGAAGAAGACTCAATCGCTGAAACAACTGGTGTATTCGCCTGACCCTTCCGATATCGTAGACATCTACCCAGGGAGGAATGGCCGAGAGTTCCTAGAAGAAATGCGGTCAAACGAGACGTGCATCACTATACATACCGATTTCGATGTCTGTCATCTGAGAAGGACGATGTCCATTCCGACCGGTTGGGCACAAACAGCGGACACGTATTGATACAAACTTAAATCAGCGCGTAGTCTCTTGTTAGGCTTGTTTAGAGTTACCTATTGTTCACTACCATTATCTTTCACGACGTGCTAGACAGAGACTCTCTGGGGGTTCTTTGCGTTCCCATACTGACAGTTTATTTCAAATTACGAGGTTGAAGATGTACTTGCGTGCGGGCGAACCTATCGCGCAAGCAGTCATTAGAATATGATATTTATTTCAGTGTGGCGAACACCTGCTCGACAACGAACACAAATTTACATGGAAAGAAGTACATGTCGTAGGCCTCTACCCAGGGAGGAACGGCTGCGAGCTCCTAGAAGCAATGCAGTCACACGAGACGTGTATCTCTATACATACCGTGGTCGATTTCCCTAACTTGCGAAGGACAATGCCCATCCTGACCGACTGGGCAAAAACAGCAGACACGTATTGATGCGAACTTAAACCAGACACCTAATCTCTTGTTAAGCTTGGTTAGAGTTAACTATTGTTGTACGCTGCCAATACCTTTGACGACGTGCTGGACAGCGACTACTTGGGTGTTACTGAACCCTCCCATATTGATAGTTTCTTTCCAATTACGAAGTTGAACTTGTACTTCCGCACGGACGAGCCTATCTTATCAAAATCTGACTGAAATTTTTAAGACTGTTTCGCATTAGGAAAATTTGGGAGAGTGGGCTTCTGATATTGATTAACAGGAAGCCTACTCCCAAGAAATTTCACTCTGGCTAGGATTCATTTTAACTTGACAGATTACCTAAAGTTGTGGGTACATTACGTGGGCGATACATTTGTTGTAGTGAAATAAGGTCAATCAAATACACTCTACGATAATCTAAATACCAATTTCACATAATTTCAATTTACTCTCCAAACGGAAGCCACCTCCCATTCCCGGATGTTCTCGTTAACTGAAGAACTGGTAGATCGCAGCAAACTTCAGTTTATTATGAAAACGTGCTTCAGGCATCACGACAGCAGTCACCCCATCTCCCAAAAACATGGCCTTATATACAGCCTACAAAATTAGGCTAACACCCACTGCTCTGAAAAAAGGTCCCAATACGGATTTCCCCTTGACATTAGGAGGCCATATATTCTACGTCAGCCGTCCAGGGAAAGATACATTTTCGCCGATACGGCGACCTAGACGTCCAAACAGGCAGCTAGTGAACTCTACGTCATGTGAAGAATGTGCCTGACATCGTCGAAAGGTCGAGGAAATAACGAAAATTGAAGTTAGTGCGCAAACTCATGATTACATCATCCACAGCCCGTACAAACAAGGACAAATATTTCGATAGGATAAAAGTGGTCCACGATACCTTATATGTCAGTTGATGTGCATTCTATTGTATCCAATCAGGAAGTCTATCTCTGTCCGTGTGCGTGAACACCACCTAGAGATTGGGAAACAAGTCCATCCATCCCTGCTAGCCGCGCACTTATAGGGCACAAATTTTACACTGGACGAATCTCGTCGTCAGCTAGAGTTCTCGAAAGCGCACACAACCACTTCCTGTAGAACTGTTCGACAGATCTTCGACTGATGTTAGGGTGTGCACTAAAGAAGCCAAGGATACAAAAATTCATCAAACAGTTTTGACAGTAGGTAGCGTACACAAATACCATTCCTGGATCACGCAAAATTGGTTACAGTTGATCGGAAGTTATAGATTGTACGGTGGAAAGAAGCGCATTGTTAGACGTGAGGACAAGCCGTGTTTAAAATTACCGTCCCTCGGTTGAATATTTCCTTGTATGTTCGAAATGGTCCATTATCAGTTTGTATATGAGAGTAGGGTCCGCACTTGTTTCGTTTCAACATCCACAGACTGTATATGCATGTTAGTTTAAAATCGGAATCATCACAGCGAGTTCTTTTCGCAAACTGCTAGAACTCACAGGACGGCCATCTCCGGACAGTTGCCTTGGACATCCGCACTTTCTGACTGACTGACCCCACGAAATTGTAAGTGTTTTTGCATATTTCTAATAATCATAAAAATAAAGCACCGTGCTGCCTGCATCCTCCCCATCAGTCGAAAATAATAACGACAAATGTAGAGGACTAACCAGAGCACAGAGTGTGCTTACGGACACGCAGTTCCCTCTTACTTCCTGCCCTAAAATTCGATCGACTTATTTGACACACACACTAAGAGTGCTCCTTAAAAGCAGCAGACAGAACTTGTCACAAAATGCATATTTATTAACATAAAGGTAATTTAAATAAGAAAGGACTGATTGTCAGTCGGCTAAGCACGAAAAATCTGTTACACTTCCTCCTCCCAATTTGTTCGTCGGATGCGTCCAGACTTGGAGGCCGCTCTCTCCTTGGCCATGTACACTGCAAATGGAAAGAAAACATGCGCAGGTAGTTTATTTTGTCAACACAAGCAAATTCATACAGGGAGCTAACTTTCCTACGCCTACCACTGCTTCTAACAAACCCCGCTATGTCAAAACAGAATAAAGTATGCAAAGTGAGGCGTAGACACACAAACGTACTCTCATATTTTGTCGGAAGTCGTACGCAGCGGCTCCCATCGCAAACATATTTCTGTCCATTAAGAATGGGGAAGGTGAGACCCGGTGTCTGACGGAGACTAGGATCATCATATTGTCGCCCAGACATGACTTGTCTGAGAGGTGTGGTTTCAGTGAATATCCTTCTCATCAGAGGGATTCCAATTTATAGCGGAATTTTTGTTGTCTTCACCATTGCAGCCGCCGCACTGCACTGTACTGAGGAGGGCTGCGTACTTTCGTCACGTGTTGAGGTAAGGACTTGAACCTGTTTAGCGCACCAATCAGACTGCGGCATGCCTGGAAATGCGGATTTCATGGAGTTTTGGATCGCAGTGAACGTTGGTGAGTGCCGTGTGAAAATGACTTGGCTTTTGATGCATTAACCCGTCTCACAGGAAAACGTGGAGTGGGAAGGGGAGGGGGAGGAGTGATGCACCAACCTCGTTGCAAATACCAGAGCACTTAAACTGATCCCTAATTTAGATGGTATGTTGTAAAAGGCAGGTCTGATTTTACAGGTGCAACTTTTAATGAGGCGCGTAGAGTTGGAAAGTTTGATTTTAAAGTCCATCTGAAATTCCTCAACGCATTATGGTTGCGACACTACATGGCGGAAATATTTGCCACGGATGAAGTAGATTAGGGAAGAATGGAATGTGAATTTAAGTGTCATGGGATGGCTCGTTTCATCGTATTAAGATTTTATGCCGCATACAGTCTTACTCGATCAGGACTTCCTTAAATGATCACCTCGGATGACCCGTTTCCCGCACGCTGACACGTCCTTATTTCCGGTCTTTCGAATTGCACGATCTGTTATCTCGACCCGTTGGAGAAATAAAACAAATGTATAACAGAACTGCGAGTCATTACAACGCCTTCCGCAGATTTCGTAAATTTTCCCATCCGTCTGCCCAAATCACACAACTTATATTAACATCCTTCCCGTACGACAGATGTCCCTACGCTCTATTTTCTCAGGAAACTCACATATTTACTTCTTGCCAAGATAGGAACGGAAAATCAAATCGTTCGAGTTCCCAACTATATTTGCTTTTTTACTTGACGTAACAGAATCACAGTCGCGGTTGAAAATGTGACGGTGTGCCCAGAAGCAGAAGCGGTGATTTTCACGCGGATCGACTTCTCAGGGTAGACGACCTGCGCAGCATCTACCGCACTCCCTCCTACCTCACTCACCGAGCCTGTTGTCATGCAGAAGGCAAGTGGGCTCAGACACCCTGACTGACAGAGCTACACAGCTCATCCAAGCGTGCAACTCCCATTTGGGCGGCTCGCCTTCCAAATGAGGGGGGGAGGTGCGACAGAAGCCACATTGTGAAGGAGCCATTGCAGCCAGTGTATCCGTCTTGAGGGAAGAACCGCCAGTTGGCAGCCTTGCCATTCACAAAATTTTGGCGTTGTGCAAGACTCGAGCGCACGTCAGATTTATTCTATTAAGTAATGTGGTGAATTGCCGTGGGGATAGATCTCCCAGAATCGGCCTTACTCCCTCTTCTCTCTACCATGCACCAGTCGGTTGACAACTCAACTGATCACTGAGGATGCTTTTGAGATCATCCCATTGTCACTGACGAGCGCCATCGTTGCGTCATGCAGTTGGCTTATCGTACGACTGAATCGGTCAGAACATCCAAATTTCCGCAGGATTCTCCAGCTTCAGTCGAGATGCATTACCTTGTCGGTTGTTGCCGGACGTTATCAAAATCCACATGGGCTTTCCGGGAGAAGTTCCTTTTGCAGTCGGCTGTTGGAGGATGCAGGCAACGTTCATCCAGATAGTGTTGAGCAATGAGATTCCCATGTGGCTGTCACAGACCTATCGGTTGTTCTTGAGGTTGTATGTGTGCACACTGATGACTTCTTTGAAATTCTTGAATACTCGTCCTTGCCGCCACATCTCCTGGAACAAAGTTGTAAATTTCCCTGTCGGCCGGGCACTGCTGTACTTATCGTCTGGGGTTTGCGGTTTCTCACTGAGGAGCGTTGTTCCGTCGGTACTGATCCCCGACGCGGTTTCGCTGGTCTTTGGCTCGTTGACAGTCTTGCTTGAGACAAGGTTTTTCTTCATTTTATTGCGGTTCTCGAATTTT
This sequence comes from Spirometra erinaceieuropaei, assembly GCA_902702965.1. Lineage (NCBI taxonomy): Eukaryota > Metazoa > Platyhelminthes > Cestoda > Diphyllobothriidea > Diphyllobothriidae > Spirometra > Spirometra erinaceieuropaei. Next base: position 470,285 of record CACRXP010000006.1, on the reverse strand, counting down.
TTCAGTCCTGCGCCTTACCCAGGGGTTCTGTATCTCCCACATTCTGTAATTCCCCAGACGTCGACAACGGAGAAAAGGAGTCTCGTTTTCGCCAGTCCAGCGGTCAATGTAGGCTTTTGTGCAACCTATTGTTTTTTGTGTGCAGAATGATAATTTCCTGAAAGTTTTCCTCAAACCAGTTCTGGTGCTGGCAGCATACGCGACCGGGCACATTCATATCACTGAAATGATTTATGTTCTTCAGATGCATCACCGTGCCTCCACTGTGGCGTTGTTGTCTGGAGTCTGTAAATCTGCCGGACTGTGGCTAAAATCTGGGTGGTGAGCAGACATATTCGACAGAACAGTCTTTAACTTACCTAATAAGGGATTACCCTGTGGTCTACTTTAGGTGTGCGTCCCCAGCATCATCTTGTAGATGACTGAGGAGGATGAGGAGGAGGTGCTGGAGGAGGAAGAGAAGGGGTAGGATGAGGAGGAGAAGGAGGAGGAGGAGGAGGAGGAG